>CATIVE010000475.1:0-20507 GCA_949628195.1 Phasia obesa
GTGGTACCTCCCATACAAAGTGATAAATTATTATCTTGTTCTTGGCAAACTACAATAGATAGAGCATTGAAGCTTTGCACGAGTAACTCCTATGCTAATGCTCATAGTCTACCAAAATACGGATTTGTTTGGGACAATAGGCGTGGTACCTCCCATTCAAAGTGAAAAATTATTATCCTATACCTAGGGAACTGCAAAAGGTGGCGCCTTGTAATTTCGCACCAGTAACCATCATATTAACGTACATAGTTTACAGAGCGTGTTAATTCCAATACAAAGTGAACAATTATTATCATGTTCCTGGCGAACAAATATAGATAGCGCCTTGAAACTTTGCATGAGTAATCCCTCCTAAAATTAAGAATGAATTGGGACAGTGGGCGTGGTACCTCCCATACAAAGGGAAAAATTATTATCTTATCTTAATTATTATAGAACTACAATAGATAGAGTCTTGAAAATATGTACAAGTAACCCTTAGAGAAATGTGCGTTTTCTAGCAAAATAGACACTGGATTAGGATAGTGGGAGTGGTACCTCCCATACAAAGTAAAAAACTATGGTCGTGTTAAGATGTACAGTCTACCAAAGAAAAGAGATTGGATGAAAACAGTAAGCGTCGTACCTGGCATATAAACTAAAACAATTTCAAGAACAGCGTGCGTTTTCAAGATAAAGGTTGGCCATACTTTTCTTCTAAGTGTTTATTGTAATTTTTGTGGATGGGTATATCGAAGCCATCGAGAATAGCTAGTTATATACATACATACATACATATGTATATATAACCTTAAAAAAAAGTTTGTTAATATTTATATAATTGTAATAATTAATTTGAAGATCATAAAAGTAAAACCCGAATGTATATTGTTGCGAATTTGGGAAACATAAGAGTAAGGCAATATTTAACATTACTATGGTGAAGGCAATATAAAATTCGGCATGGCGGAATATAGCATTCTTACTTGTTTTCGGTATCCACTACCAGAATCAATCGTCGGAACCCCATAAATTTGAAAAAAATTGACATTGTTGTACAGTTTAAAGATTGTTTATACTGCGTGTACAAGTCATAAGGAATGCCAAAATTGTTGTCCATATGTAATTTGATGTGTATGTCAAAATCAGTGTATAACATATGGTTTATAATTTTTAGGTTCACACGTACACATGTTACGTACATATATGTATATGATTTAACCTCCTGTTGTTGACAATAAAAATAAAATACTTAAAACAGCTTGTCTTCAAAGCGTGGTTTGGATGGATTATTTTTTTAAATTATTAGACTATATAATAAAACTAGTAATAATAAGTATATTGGGACATGTAATAAGTTATTAGGCAATTTTACACATTTTTGTGCGTCATTTCTAGTGATATTAACTATGCAAAGAACTATAGTTTTGTGTTTTCATTTAGGAGCTTCGACAACAGTACAGAAATCAATTTATTGGACAGAAATTATATCAAAACAAAAAATAATTATAATAAATAATACAATAAGTAATAATTAAATCATTTCAACTATATTAGCAACGATTAAATGAATAATTTTGTTGATGTTAATGTAAATTTATTTACACTTTTTTTTTGGAAATAAAATATTGTTTATCTTAATTTGTATTACAATAGAAAAGAATTCAATTTCTTTAAAATAACTGATTTCTAGCACTTTCGATACCACACAATACCTAACACTGAACCAAATTTCGTAGGTAATATTAACGAAAAAAATTGTTAATCCTTAACGACAGAAATATCTAAAACAATTTAATTTTTATTCAAATCTATACAAAATTTATTCATATAAACTAATTTTATTTAAACCAACCAAATTTTTTTGTTAAAAACATATTTAAATAAAACTTCAAAAAACTTATAGAAATATAAAAAAAACTCTGTTCAATTAACAAAAATTTAGTCAAAAAAGTAGTAAAATATTCTAAGAAATACAATCCATAAAATTAGTTAAATATATTTCCCTAAAAGAAGTTAATGTGACTACTTTGTCCGTTGATTTGACAAAATTTTCGCTTATTCTACTAAGTTTTTTCATTTAATTTTTAAAGAAAATTCAATATATAAAAATGAAAAAAGAGCTGTAAAATGGAAGAAATTTCGTTAAATTTAACTTCAGAAAAATTATTTGAGTTGACATATAAAATAAAATTTTTTTCAATTTATATATGTACATAGGTATGTACATATGTATATTTTTTTTAAATTTGTGGCAAAAAATAAATCATGTTTGCAGTCAATTTCGGTGTGTTGTGCAAATTAAAACTAAGTGAATATTTTTTTCTAATAGATTTGACACTATTAGCGATTTGGAAGAGATATAGTTTCGTGAGAAAATAAGAAAAACATTAAAATAATAGCAAATGCCCGCAACAGGAACTGAAAGCCTTATTCGTTTATTCCTCTTACAACATAATAAAAGTAATGAGGCATTAATGTTATGTAGTTTTATTTTTAGATTATGTTGCACATTTTTATCTTTTAAAGATAAACATGTAATAAAACATTACTAATAATTTCAGATAATTTAACTTATTTTTTGTCAAATCTTAACCCTATAAAATAACGAAAAATATAGTCATATTGAATAAATTTCTTTAATATAACGAATTTACCAAAGTTATTTTTTTTACTAAAATCGAATGTAGATTTGACTAAAAAGTTTGTTAGTTGTATAATAACCTACTTTTCTTCGATTCTACACCCCATTTTACAGTATTTAGGTAAATTTTTGGTTCAGTACAATAGCATTTTTTTGTACCACGTTCCAAAGTTTTTAATTAGGTAATATTACAGTTTACACATTTTTATTACCGTATTAAAAATATTAAAAAAAAAATAAAAAGTAAAATAAATTTTTAATTTAATCTTTCTTAGTACTGATAAAATGGATAAGCAAACCTTGGATTTTAACACTATGTAATTGTGTTCTCAACTTCTATTAAAATTCGTTAGTTCCTATAAAAATGTCCCTTATACTCTCCTGGCCCTAGTTTAAAAAAAAAAAGAAATATCTCATTGGACCCAAAAAAAAAATATTCAAACTTGCAAATATATATGTAATATATGTATATTATTAATATACATAATATATGTATGTATGTATATTATTTATTAATAATATCACTGTTAACCTTTGAGGTATCGATATCAATCATCGATATAAACATCAGTGAAAACAGCTGTTGTCATATAGTTTTACCAAAGGCCCCCAACCAAAAAAAGTGGTTAAAATGCAAATGCATTGGTTTGCTAAATATTTAGCAAAGTAACACAAACCTACCTTGTTGAAAGCTTGTATGCTACTGATTTAAAATATTTACATGTTTTGTTCTCTTTGTGAGATCTGAACGATTGTGTATGTGCTCATAGACCCTTATGGTTTGCGTGGGGTCTTGGTTTTACACATCAAGTAGAGAGTGCATTAAATAAAAACTAACACATGTTATTGCACATAGGAAAATGACATATGTTATGCTTTAAGAGGTTTACACAATGTTTGAAATTTTACATATGGAAAATCTGACAATCCATATGACTTGTAAACGCAGTCTAAACACACCTTTAATTAGACTTTTAAACTTGTTGTATACAATAGACTACCAAGCTTTTCGCAAGGGTTCAATTTGGTTTATTAATAACAGTTAATAATCCATTTACAATAATATTCACAATACTAAACTTAAGACTTATGCTAGTAACTTTGTTACAAACGTTTTCAAAATCATTTTATTGTATTGGGACTTTTTTGATTCCCTTTTTTAAATATGAAATACCTAAAAAACCATAGATTTTATTAAGGCCAATTCATACCATGTGGAGGCGACAGCCCAGCTAATTATTTTTTTTATCGATATCATGTTGTAGATAAAAATTATGAGTATTTTTATTGTATGTAAGAAAATTTTAGACATCATCAGCAAACATAAGTATGTTGCAATATTTTATAACATTTGCCAGACCATTTATAAATAAAGAGAACAGGTTTGGATGAAGATGCCTGCCTTGCGGTACTCCAGAACGAACATAAATGCGATGTTTTGTGGCTTAGAAAGTTGCAGATGAATTTTTCAAGTTTAGGTATAGAACTTAGTTTTGCAATACCTCTATAGTTTCGTGCATGTGACTTACTCCCAGATTTAAATACAATAAAGGAATGATATTTGAGCTTTTACATTGACGAGGAACATATCCACATCTGAAAGGTGAGATGAAGATTTTGGATAAAGGCTTGGACAAACTAGCTGCACAGTACCTCTGTAAACAGTTGGTTATACCATCCGGTCCATTGTCAAAAGTTGTTTTAAGTCTTTTTAATTCGAACTATTTTAGCAGAATCAATTTGTCGAAAGTCTATTGAAAGGTTTAAAGAAATATCAAAAGAATTAATACTGGTGTCAACAATAAATTTGCAAACATATCATCAGATTCACAATTTCCATATTTTATTACAGGCCAAAATTCATTAGATTTTCGTTTGGAGTTTGCAAACTTAAAGAACGATTTTTGATTGTTTGTAAAATTTGATTTGATTCAAATGATATATTTTTTATACAAAGTGGTATTTAACAAATTATACTCAGCGCGTAATCAGCAGTAGAATTAGGGTTTTTGTATTTTTTGTAGAATTTAATCTTTTTACTTTTTAGGCTTGATAGATGTTTAGATCTCCATGGGGGATCAGAGCTTTTGAAAACAGTTCGGTTTGGTATACATGTTTCCATTAAAGTATTAACAGATTTGTAAAAAGTGGTTATCATCAATTCAGTGTTTAATGGAGTGTAACTTGTGATAAATAACAAGTTATGCCAGTCAATATTACTTAAAAATCGATTTATCATGTTCTATTGCCACGTTGAACACGAAATACTTTCTGCAGGGAACTTAAAGAGCAGGGTGATGTCTATCTTCAGGAGTAGTGATAGGACAGGATCGATTTATTGTACAATCAGGAGGTTCATTGTCGAATACTAAGTCCAGCAGTTCATTACTAATATTATACACAGCATTTATTTGGTAGAGGCATCAATCCATTATGTGGTTTAAGAAATGGAACTAGGTTTAATGAATCAGGTAGATACTTCCATGAAACCAATGGCAAATTAAAATCTCCAAATACTAAAACATAATCCGTGGATTTAGCAGAGTTCACCATTTGTTCAACAGCTGAAAAATGCTTTTCATAAAGAAAGTTTTCAGTTTTAGTTTGTGCGTTGATAAGTGCGGACGCACTTATCAACATTTTTGTTGCTTAAATTAAAGAGGCTCATTAGCCTTTATTGTTTTTGTTTTATTTTTAAAGTAGCAATTCAATATGCCGTTGTATAAAAAAAGACGAAAGAAAAAGAAAAAAATATTTTACAAACAACTTTGTTGTTGTATTAAAACAGGTTTGTTTATTTTTTTTTTGTTTTTATTTTAAATTATTCACACAATGTATGTTTTGTTTTTTGTTAATGCGAGCTTGAAAAAATCGCGACCGCACTTATCAACGCACAAACTAAAACAGGGAACCCCTAATCTCATACGAATTTATGTTTGACGAGGAACTAGGAACAGGATGACGACTGCTTTCCAACAGTAAATGAAACCACCCCGAAGCAATGCAAGAGCGGTCCCGGGCTGTTAGTACCTCTGTAGGACCACTAGTTGGTAGCGCACTACCACTACGTCAAAAAAAAACATACATACTTACATACATATGTCTTTATATTTGTTTAAAAATAAGTTCGAACTAGACGTGTTTAGTAATTATACCGAGAAAAAATAATACATACATATAACCCATACATTTTTTCATAAATCGAATATGACGTTTTTCCCAAACTTTTTTAAATCAGTTTTTGAACATCGTAATAAAAAACATAAACATACTTAAACGTGTTTTTAAAATTGTTACTAT
Source organism: Phasia obesa (assembly GCA_949628195.1). Taxonomy (NCBI): domain Eukaryota; kingdom Metazoa; phylum Arthropoda; class Insecta; order Diptera; family Tachinidae; genus Phasia; species Phasia obesa. Next base: position 5,924 of record CATIVE010000475.1, read on the forward strand.
TTTTATATACTGCATTATGCTTCTTAGTAGTATATAGAGTATCTTAATAGATAATCTGTAAACTGCCATGTGTCTAAGTATCGGTTAAAGCATGTTTTAGAATTCCTCTTATTACGAGAATTCCTTACATGTCTATGGATGTATCTAACATATTTACATAAGTGTGTTTGAAGTACAAAAATAAAAGAATTAATATTTGGACTTCATGAAAAGTGTTATGTTTGCGCATAATGTCAAAATCATACTATTTTAAAATAATTTATATTTTTGTTTTAATGCCACAATACAATAACAAATTAAATTCTAACTTAATTATCTAGCATACCAACGAAAAGACCTTCACTCGTTGTTTTGAAACACTTTTTGGGAATCGAACCCACGGCCCTCAGACGACCACGACTACCTACTAGCCTACTGGGGCATCTAATCCAAAAATTTAAATTACCTTTGAAATTAGTTTATATTATTTATTAAACAAATCAATAAAACATTTTTAAAAATCATCTACCAGTTGTCATCAATAATTTCCTTGCAATAATTTGTTGGATTTTGCTTTAAAAACAATCCACCCCCTTACTTTTTTAGTTCCGCCTTAAAGTATGCTTCAGTTACTAAAATAACTGCGTTCTTTCTCCACTTTCTCTTGGAAATAAGATATTTTTGCGGAAAAAGTATCCTATATTGGAATCACGATACCTCCTCACAAAATTTTGTTAAAATCCATCCAGTGGTTTTTGCGTGATGCGAACGCAGACAGACAGACGGAAATGACCTACTATTTTATTATACATATTGTTACGAAAGAAGAATTTATTCATTATAAGCTCTGAACAACAATACTCTCGAACAACAACAACAACATTAATGGTTTATTTTCTTACAATGATGGAAGAAAAAAACGCCTCATACAAACATTCGCATTTACGCATATACACATACAGATTAAATAAACACTCTTCTGTTAAATACACAGCCACATACATAAATCCAAGCATAAACAAATAAACAGCCACACATTAGGTATAAAGAAATAAATAGCCACACATACAGGTATAAAGAAATAAACAACCACACAAACAGAAAACAAGAGCAATAACAATCGAACCTGCCAGACCTGTCTGGAATAGAACATTCTTGTACTTTTAAATCACCTATATAAGTGAATCGTGCTGGCGAGTAGTATGGCAGCATTAATTTAAAAGTCAAAGAGTTAAGTTATCGAATTTTAAGAGTGTTTAACAGTTTGCTGTATTTTTGAACAGTGGTGTTAAATAAATAAAGTGACTGACAGTAAAAGTAATAACAGTGTATATCTATTTTGCAATTGTGTGTCAATTGGTGACAGAAGTAAAATTGTAAAATAAAATAACTTAAAAAAATAAAATAATAAACAGCAATGAAATTTGAGGATCTTAAAGTGGAGCAGCTGAAAAAGGAGTTGAGTAAGCTGGATTTGCCTACAGCAGGTAACAAAACAGAACGGCAGAAGAGGCTCATAGATGAATTCCAGCGTCGTGGCATGGACATTGGCGCATATGAGTTCGATGAAAAAGAGGTGGCAGTGGTATGTAGCCGTGAAACAACAACAGCAAGTAGCATGGACTTTAATACGATGTTTGCCGCTATGATGGAGAAAATGGGAGAAGTTCAGGAAGCTTCTAGAGCAAACAGCGAAAAACTGTTAGCTGAAGTACAAGAAGTTTCTAGAGCAAACAGCGAAAAACTGTTAGCTTCTAGGGCTAACAGTGAGAAACTAGAAAAAGTTAACGAGAAGCTACAGGAAATTTCTGCGACTTTCAATAAGCGAGTAAATGACGTAGAAATCAAGGTCAGCAAGTTCGATGAAAAACTATCCGGCCTGGAAAGAAAAGTGAATCTTTTAGAAACTAGTGGCGTCGAAGTACAGGTAAAGGATGTCGATGTGAAGCTGCAGGAGCTTGAAAACAAAATTATGAGCCTGGAAATAAGAGAAGGTCCAGCACCTGAAAACACAAATAGGATAAAAGCTCCCAGTTTTGAAGGCACCATACCCTTCAACGTCTTCAAATTTCAATTCGAGACAGTGGCCAGTAACAATCTATGGAGCAATGAAGAAAAAGCGATTGAGCTAATTTTGGCACTTAAAGGATCAGCAGCAGAAGTCCTCGAAAGCCTACCAACAAGCTGCAGAAATAATTATGAGGACATAATGGTGGCGTTACAGCGTAAATATGGCGGCGATCATAAAGAGGAGCTACGTGGCAGGGTGCAAAGAGCATATGAGACGCTTCAGGATTTCGCCATGGAGATAGAGCGCTTGGTGCAGCTAATATACCCTGAGGAAAACCATCCACTGCTAGAACAGTTCAAAGTGGAGGCATTTGTTAATGGTATTCATGACCCAGATATTAAGCACGCGGTTTGCGCTTAGCAAAACACATCCTTTGCTGAAACCATTACTTACGCTCTGGCTCAAGAAACAGCAAAAGGCATTTCGAGACCGCAGTCATACAAAGTGCGAAAAGTTGAAGTAGCTGCTGAAGATGAGAAAACAACAATGGACGACATAAAGTAAATACTTGAATCGGTAAAGAAAGTCTTAGATGAAAGACAAGGTAAGACAAACACTAAGTGCTTTAATTGCGGTAAAGTCGGCCATTTTCAACGAAACTGTAAGGCAGCAAGAAAACGAGCCAGATCTGTTTCGCCGCCAAGAAACAACAAACGGGCGACTCACAAAACATCTCAAGAGTCTTTAAACTAAAGAGAGCTAGCACTACGGGGCATGAGCTAGCTTCCACAACCGAGGGCCCCACAATCTCCATATCTGTGATGCAGCAGCAAAACAGCAATCTTACTGCAAGCGTGTATATCAACGGAGGAAAGCGTATTCTGACAATAGACACAGGAGCGTCGCTGTCTATAATAAGGCCCGATTTAGTAAAGGGAAAAGTGGAACAATTAAATAATGTAAGTCTGCGCACTGCTACCGGAGAATTTGCTACTGTCTATGGTAAGGCCAAAGTCAGATTAACTATAGCCAACATGAGCGTGGACCATGTGTTTATTGTTGCCGATATCGTGGACGAAGTTATTATTGGCGCAGATTTTATGATTATGCATGGAGTCGATCTGCGCATGGGGCAACAAATAATGATCTGGAGAAACGTCGAAATACCCCTTGATATTGGATATATGAGTAAATCTGCAGTAAGGAAGTTGGTTGCTGTAGCATCCCAGAAATTACCACCTCAGGCAAAAACTGTGATATGGGCACGTATGGAGGAAGATTGTGAGGACAACCGGTTGTGGGTGGTAGAACCATCAGGAATTAAGAGTGAAACAATAACAGCAAAAGCCCTCGTGAAAACCTTTAAGAATGGAAAAATTCCTGTGAGAGTGTTAAATCTATCCAGCAGTGAAAAAGTAATTGGTAAAAACTCTCACATAGCACAATGTACACCAGCAGAGGCCATATTTAATTGCGAGGGAGACTCGGAGATTGAAAAACTGTCAACTAAAGAGCTCGAAATACTATCAGAACACGTGGGGAAATGGGTAGCAGAGCTGGAGCCACCTGACAGAAACAAAGCCAAGCAGCTGCTACGAAAGTACGCCTCTGTCTTCGCCCTAAAAGATAAAAGCCAAGGTAGAACGGCAATAGTGAAGCATGAAATAAATACTGGCGAAGCGAGGCCCATAAAACAAGCCCCCAGGAGCATTCCCCTAGCCAAGCGGAGCGAAGTAAAGCACCTAGTCAACGAAATGGAGCGAGACGGAATTATCGAACCATCTTCGAGTCCTTGGAGCTCACAGGTAGTTTTAGTAAAGAAGAAAGATGGCAGCACTAGATTCTGCGTTGACTACAGAAAGCTCAGCGATGTTACCAAAAAGGACAGTTATCCGCTACTAAGAATCGATGACACCTTGGACACGTTAGCAGAAACCAAGTGGTTTTCTACGCTAGATTTACAAAAGAAAAAACTGCTTTTAGTGCTCTCGATGGTTTATGGCAGTTTAATGTTATGCCATTTGGTCTCTGCAACGCTCCAGCCACCTTCGAGCGTTTAATGGAACGAGTGTTAAAGGGACTCAATTGGAAGTCATGCCTGGTGTATCTGGATGACATAATTGTCATGGGAAAGACCTTCGATGAACACCTAAGAAATATGGAAGAAGTCTTCAGGCGTGTTAAGAAATGTGCATTGTTTCAGAAGGAAGTCAAATACTTGGGGCATCGTGTAACAGCTGAGGGCATATCAACCGATGAAGATAAAATACGGGCAGTAAAGGACTGGCCTCGTCCTCAAAATCTTCACGAGTTACGAAGTTTCTTGGGACTCTGCACATACTACAGACGATTTGTGCCAAATTTTGCTAGTGTTGCTGCGAATTTACATGAGCTAACCAAAAAGCCGCGACCTTACCAGTGGAGTGAAGCAGCCGAGGAAGCATTCCAGAAGCTTAAGGAATAGTTGTGTGTGGCACCTATACTGGCATATCCAGTAGCTGGGCAAAAATTCTTGCTATACACTGATGCGAGCGGATATGGAATAGGAGGCGTGCTGTCGCAAATGGTAGACGGGACAGAAAAAGTTATAGGCTACTACAGCAGAGTACTTTCGAAGCCTGAAAGAAACTATTGCGTAACGCGACGAGAGCTTCTAGCAGCATTGGAGTTCATTAAACACTACCACAAGTATTTGTATGGCCAACATTTTACGCTGAGGACAGATCATGCCGCACTCAGGTGGTAGCTGCAATTCAAGAGCCCTGAAGGACAGCTTGCACGCTGGATAGAGCGACTTCAGAGCTATGACTTTAGTATTGAGCACAGAAAAAGAGGCAAGCATAACAACGCAGACGCCCTTCCTAGGCGGCCATGTGATCTGGGGTGTAAGCATTGCACAAAGGCGGAGAGAAAAGAATTTGTTATTGATGTTCGGATTACACATATAGAATCTAGTGAAGACTGGCCGACAGCACAAAAAAACGATCCCATAAAGAGGAAGACAGAAGACCAACGCGAAGTGAGATCTCACCAGAAAGTCCACTGGCGAAGGCATATTGAGCCCAGTGGAACAGTCTCAGGTTGAAGGATAGCTGCTTATGTCGCACCTGGGAAAGCACAGACGGTAAAACTGTGATAGACTTAATCGTCGTGCCATCCTCCAAGATCAAAGAGGTCATAAAACAATTCCACAATGGTCCTAGCGGAGGTCACCTTGGTGTAACGAAGACGTTGGAAAAGATAAAACAACGTTTCTATTGGGTCGGCTGTCAGCAAGCCGTAGCCGAGTGGATAGCCAATTGCCAGGAGTGCATTGCAGCAAAGGGCCCAGTATGAAGAATTCGGGGGCAGCTTCAGCAGTACAATTCAGGAGCTCCCTTTGAACGCATAGCGATGGACGTAGCAGGTTCCTTCCCTGCTAGTAATGCTGGAAACCGATACGTTTTAGTGGTCATGGACTATTTTAGCAAATGGCCGGAAGTATATGCCATTCCCAATCAAGAATCCAGAACGATTGTAGACGCTTTTATAAGCAACTGGGTGTGTCGCTATGGTGTTCCCTTAGAACTACACTCCGACCAAGGCCGAAATTTTGAATCCGCTATATTCAAAGAGATGTGCGAAGTATACGGAATAAGAAAGACCAGAACGACACCGTTACATCCGCAATCTGATGGTATGGTCGAAAGATTCAATCGAATCCTGGAGGAATACCTGAGAAAAGTGGTCAGCGCACATCAGAGGGACTGGGATGAGCATATACCCAAATTTTTGTTGGCATATAGATCACCTGTTCACGATTCCACCTCACGAACACCAGCGAAAATAGTCTTTGGATCTGAGCTAAGTTTGCCTGCAGATTTAGAGTTTGGTGTTAAGCCAACATCGGCAGAAGGAGACGGCGAAAACTCTAGTCAGGCACAAAGGGACCTGCAGGAGATTCACGAATTCGTGCGGAGTCGGATAAAATTAACCAGTGATAAAATGAAAGCCAGATATGATCGCGCTGCCAACTCTGAGGGATTTAACGAGGGACAACTGGTTCAACTTTTTAACCCACAACGGAAGAAATGATTATCACCCAAACTACAAACTCATTGGGATGGACCTTATAAAGTAATAAAGCGGCTAAACGACGTAGTTTACAGAATACAAAAATTTCCCAAGATCAAAAATGAAATTTGTGCACTTGGAGCGGCTAGCCAACTATGAAAAAGGTACATCTGTGCCTGTTCGGGACGAACAGGTTTGAGAAGGGGGTAGTGTTACGAAAGAATAATTTATTCATTATAAGCTCTAAACAACAATACTCTCGAACAACAACAACAACATTAATGGTTTATTTTCTTACAATGATGGTAGAAAGAAACGCCTCATACAAACATTCGCATTTACGCATATACACATATAGATTAAATAAACACTCTTCTGTTAAATACACAGCCACATACATAAATACAAGCATAAACAAATAAACAGCCACACATTAGGTATAAAGAAATAAATAGCCACACATACAGGTATAAAGAAATAAACAACCACACAAACAGAAAACAAGAGCAATAATAATCGAACCTGCCAGACCTGTCTGGAAAAGAACATTCTTGTGCTTTTAAATCACTTATATAAGTGAATCGTGCTGATAAGTAGTATGGCAGTATTCATTTAAAAGTCAAAGAGTTAAGTTGTCGAATTTTAAGAGTGTTTAACAGTTTGCTGTATTTTTGAACAGTGGTGTTAAATAAATAAAGTGACTGACAGTAAAAGTAATAACAGTGTATATATATTTTGCAATTAAAAGAACCCAACGTAAAGTAAAATCCTAACAATATGTATAGATCAATTTTGTATGTTTCTCTTTTCTCATTGCATACAAATTTTTTAAATATTCGCGATTAATTCGATTAATCGAAGAAAATTTAAATTGCAAAATCAATTAATTGTTTGCTCGAATAAAATCAGATCCCGATTAAATGGGTGCTCTTGTATACACTACAAAGAAAATAACACAAACACACATATTTTAAACTAATATTTGTGAGTTATATGTAATATAATTCTTATTGTATTACACTGTTTTAAATTATTATTAATTGTATTTCTTTGTTTTTCAGACAATGAAAATCTTGGTTATTGGTAATACAATTAAAATCTTATTTCAGGTAATAATTTTAATTTATCTTTTATAAAAAACAAAATAATTAAAAGTCATAGAAATCTTATACAAACTTTCATTCTACGAGTATTTAACTTTATACATAATTCTAACTGAGTGCCACTTTGTAGTAATGTTATTAAAGTTATATGTTGTTTGTAATTTTTATAGTTTCATAATTACTTATAAAATGGAACCTTTACAAGAAATATCATGTCAAAAATATTTAGTATAACAACTAAACGAACATTTCTTCACTAAACCTGTCAAAATATTCGTAAATTAAATTTATGTAAGATCACGGCAATAAAAAATTTATAAAATTCGAACAGGAACTTGGAAAAAAAATCAAATAAAAAAGCATATTTTCCCTTTTTGTGATTATATTTAATAATATTTTTAGCCAATTATAAAAATAATTTTTTGTATATTATTTATTTAAGTAAAATAAATACTTAAATAAAATTAAAAATTTAATTGGGGTCAATATTAAATATAAATGCCTTTATTTATAAAAAATATAGTTGAAGTAACTTTTATAAAAAAAATGTCATAAAGTAAACTTTGACTAAGCTTTAGTTTTCATGAAAATAGGAATACATACACTGTACTCTGGGCTGGGGTGAGTACAAGTGAGTGTGTATGGTATAGTAAATCTATAGAACATAAAATTTTAATCCAAGGCATTGATATAATATTTTAATATGCCAATAGAACCCTCTGCAACTGACGTGCATTAACTTTAGCAATGTAACTGATGTGGGGTCTAGCAGACCTCACTTTTAAATTCATTTCTATCGTTTAATTTTCTGACGGATATCTTCTGAACTTATTAATCTATTACAGTAAATAGTTATCAAACTAATATAAGATTAAAATTTGAATTAAAAGAAAAGGTAACGAGCGTATTGAGATGGTAGCCTCGAATTGTACAAAGGTACTTAAGAATTTTTATTTTGCGGTGTCTGTCAAACTACGACGTCAGATGCAGAGGGTTAATTGCTAGTGATCGTACGTGAGTAAATTTTTTCTCACCGTGAGTAGTCGTGACCGAGAGTTTAAAATAGGTATCTATAAGTTTTATGAAATTCGCATAATTTTTGTAGGATTTATTGCATTTTTTCTATAAAGGACATTTGACAGGATCAAGAGCGATTATGGTGGGTTTAACAAACCTATGATTTCACATTTTTTTTTAAATAACCTAGCTAATATAAGACGATTTGCTATTTGGAACATGGGAGGTAGGCGTATCCTTGTTCCGATTTTATAAAAACTAAAATTTTCTCCTCTTCTTCTTATGTGGCTATTACAGAACATTTGTTCCTGTAGCCGAACGTAAAATAGATTTCCAAGCGCCTCGATCTTCTGCGCTTCTTCTCCAGTTTCTGACACCAAGTTTCGAGATGTCTTCCTCAACTTGATCTTTCCATCGAAGTTTCGGTCTTCCCCTTCTGCGTGAACCGTTACCAGGTTCGTATTCAAATGACTTTCTAGCTGGAGCATCTTCATTCATTCTAACAACATGACCTAGCCAACGCAATCGTTGTAATTTGATACGTTTGCCTATGTCTATGTCGGCATACAGCTCATACAGCTCATGGTTCATACGACACCGATGTTCTCCGCCAACGCAGATTGGTCCATAGATTTTTCGAAGAATTTTTCTATCAAACACTCCAAGCACAGCATCATCTGCTTTCGCAAGTACCCATGCTTCGGAACCATATAATAGCACGGGTAGTATCAGTGTCTTGTAGAGAGTGATTTTTGTCTGTCGAGAGGTGGCCTTGTTTTTAAACTGCTTACCTAGTCCAAAGTAGCATCTATTGGCCAGTATTATTCTTCTCTTTATCTCAAAACTGATGTTGTTTGTTTTGTTGATGGCGGTACCGAGGTAGATAAAACCGCTAACTACCTCAAAGTTGTAGTTTTCAACTTCCACTGTCTGCCCGAGTCTACTGGACGTCTAGTGCGTTGATACCATCAACTTGGTTTTATCGCCGTTTACTGCCAGACCCACTTTGGCAGATTCTTTTTCGATTTTTTCAAAGGTGGCAGTTACCGCTAGCAATGTTCGACCCATGATGTCTATATCGTCAGCGTAAGCGAGTAACATGGGTTGTTTAGTGTATAGCGTGCCAGTTCTATTCACATTCGCATCCCGTATAACCTTTTCTAGCAGGATATTAAAAAGGTCACACGATAGACTATCGCCTTGTCTGAAACCTCGTTTGGTACTAAATGGCTCGGAGAGGTTTTTTCCTATTTTAACTGAAGATCGCGTATCAGTTAAGGTCATCCTGCACAGCCGTATTAATTTTGTAGGGATACCTGAACGAATGGGGCTGTCGAAAGCAGCCTTGTAGTCGACAAATAGATGGTAGGTGTCGATCTGTTTTTCTTGGGTCTTTTCCAGGATTTGACGTAAGGTGAATATCTGGTCGGTGGTGGATTTACCAGGTCTAAAGCCACATTGATATGGCCCAATTATCTCGCCAACTTTAGATTTTAATCTTTCACACAGTACGCTGGAAAGTATTTTGTATGCGATGGGAAGGAGACTTATTCCTCTGTAGTTGGCGCATACTGTCTTGTCTCCTTTTTTGTGCACGGGACATAATATGCTGAGGTTCCAATCATCGGGTATGCGTTCCTCTAACCAAATTGAACAAACCAGCTGATGTATACACCTCATCAGCTAACTGCTACTTTGACCTCATTTTGGCTAGGTGGTATACACTCAATACCGTCATCCGGGATTGGTTCTAGGGTATCTTCGTCACCGCTACTATCTGATACCAATAGTGTGGAAAAATGTTCCCTCCACTTCCTCAGCACACACTCAATATCTGTCAGCAGATTACCTTCTTCATTTTTACAGGAGGATATGCTTGTACCAAAGCCATCAGTTTGTTTTTTCACTCTTTGGTAGAATTTTCGGACTTCATTCTGACTCCTGTACATCTCGATTCGCTCACACTCACGCTTTTCCATTTCTCTCTTTTTTCTGCGGAATAGGCGTTTCTCCTCTCTCCTTTTCTCCCGATACCTATCCCTTGCATTACGTGTTGCTACTGAATGCAGGGTTGCCCTGTATGCGGCATTTTTCGCTTCAGTAGCATTACGACACTCTTGGTCGTACCATGGGTTTCTTGGGGGAGGCTTCTGATACCCGAGTTCGGATTTTGCGGCGTTTTCCATAGAGTGGGCTATAATTTGCAATTGCTCTGCAATATTATCGGGACAAGGAGTGCTTTCTTGAAGCAATTGGGTCAGTTGAGTGGAGTTTGCTATTGCTGTCTGTTGTGTTTGCAGCTTCCGCGCTGTGTCAGACCGTACGTTTCTCGCAACATTTAACCTGGTGCGAACCTTTGCGGCCACAAGGTAATGGTCCGAATCAATATTTGCTCCTCGAATTGATCGTACGTCCAACACGCTGGATGAATGCCTTCCATCTATCACAACATGATCAATCTGATTTCTGGTTGTCTGATCTGGTGACAGCCACGTTGCTTTATGTATATCGAGATGACGAAATCTGGTGCTGCTGATTACCATGTTTTTTGCCGCCGCGAAGTCTGTTAGCCACATTCCGTTATCGGATTTTTCTTCGTGGAGGCTAAATTTTCCGACTGTTGGACCAAAGATATTCTCCCTTCCTATTTTTGCATTAAAATCTCCTAGAACAATTTTAATGTCGTGGTCGGGGCAGCGGTCAAATGCTCCTTCTACGCGCTCGTAGAATACATCTTTGGTATGTTCGTCCTTGTCTTCAGTCGGGGCATGGGCACATATAAGACTGATGTTAAAGAACTTGGCTTTTATACGGATTGTGGCTATTCTCTCATCCACCGGAGTGAATCTGGAGACAAGGTGTTTGAGTCTCCGACTAACCACAAATCGACAGCCAAATTCATGTCTTGTGTCATGGCAACTATAGTACAATGCGTAATATCGGCATTGTACTTTTCAAGTACATCCGCCAGTGCGTATACTGCACCTTCTCTATATAACGTCCTGACATTCCAGGTGCAGATTCGCAGATCGTGATCCTTAAAACGTTTGCGGGGGTCGTCAACATTAGGGGTTTTTTTAAATGGATAACATCTAAGGATGTTGCAACAAAAACAAAAATAATTGCCAAGTTATATATACGTGATGCGAACCAGTTTGGTGGCTTTGTTGTTATTAGAAGTGGGAACTTTTGAAGTTTGTTTTTACCTGTGAAACTTTTTAGTTATCGGTTATCTAGTGTTTTTAAGTTTTATTAAAAACGAAATTATAAGCATAAGTGATGCAATAAGTTTTTCTTTTTTATAATGTAAACTGAACTCAGTAATCGGAAATTATTGTTTTATTTAGTTTTGTGCAAAAACTAATTGAGTGAATAAAGAATTTCATGTTTTCTGTTGCACCAAACAATATCTTGAGATCAACTATAGAATAGACAAAAGAAGTGACTCGAATAAACTAAGTACTGAGTTCAGTACTTATTTTTGTAAGATATTGCAGATATTTCATGCTTTAAATTTCGTATTTATTAAAACTTAAAAAAGTTAGAAAACCGTCAACTAAAAAGTTTCACAACTAAAAAACCCACTTGGCTAATTTTTTTTTCAAAAGTTCCTGCTTCTAATTGCAAAAAACCACCAGATCTAGCGGGAAAACCGCCGTTTTGGCAACACTGGGGATAACCAACTTTGGGAGCCAACTTTCAGCGGTACAATGTCCTTAAAATTTTATTTTTTATAAATTTTTATTAAATCGACAAAAAGGAACTTGAAATAGCACGTTAATTATTTCTTTTTTTTTCTCAAATGTGTTTAAAAAGCCTTTACTGTTTCGCTACATGACCGCTTGTAGTCATAATGTATCAATGAGGCTGTATGGGGAAATATTATAACACAAAGTTCATAGATGTTTTCAAAACACCAAATGTCGAAAAAATAAAATTTCACGTCGTAGAAAAGTAAGACAGGCAAGGGAAAGCAATGTAAGGCGACTATGAATGTAGATGAGGTGTAAACATATTGAAGAGAATCATTAGTTTCAATTTCAAAAGCAAATGCCCGCATTTAGTAACAGTTTGCCATACATTTACAATAATCAAGAAAAGCCAGCTGTAGACGTTGTTGGAAGGAGAAACAAATCATTCTGTACCATCATCATACGATAAATATATTTTTGTATGAGTATATGGCTTGCTAACAAGACTCCATGTTTTGTCATTTAAGTTTTGCATCATGGATTCATGCCAGCTGAGCATAAACATTAGTTTCTAAAGAGTTCAAATGTTGTACAAAGGTGCAGTGGTGATCATAACATTTCAAACTGTTATTTAAAAAAAAAAAATTATAATTTTTTAACTTTTTAATAAGCTGCTCACAAAAATAGGAAATATTCATTATTTTATTTTATTTGTTATAATGAGCTAATTGGGCCTAATGTTGCTTAATGTAAATAAAACAAATTTATTACATTTTTTATCCCGACGTTTCGTCACTTTTTTGGTGACTTTTTCAAGGGATTTTCGTCTATATTTGATAAAAAAAACTATTATATTAATTTATATAAATACATAAACAACAATACAACTTACAATAAATTATAACTTGTTACATTTATAATTAAAGCAATGAAAACAACACTTAACAAACATTTAGATTATTGCACTAATTATTACATTATTCACAATTTGTCGTTACATTAGTGAAACACTATATGTGGCGCTTAAGTTATCCGTGTCTTCTTTGTGGTTCATTGTTTTGCTAATTTTTTGTTGTATGTATAAGCTCTCAATTATGAAACGCTTTTTCTCAACTTTTTCTTTGTCCAATATTTTAATATGGTCAAAATCAGCTGTGTGACCTGTCTCCATTATATGTTGCGCTAATGCAGTGGATCTTTTTCCTCTCTCTATGTCCATCTTATGTTCACTCATTCGTGTGTGTAATGTTCTCTTTGTTGTTCCTATGTATATGAGATCGCAAGTTTGTTCTTTTGTTCCTTTGCATCCTATTTCATAAATAATGTTGTTTTGTTGTAATTTGTTTATTGGTGTTTTTACATTTGTAAATATTGTCTTTAGAACTTTGTTCGGTTTGTACGCGAGGCTAACTTTGTCATTTTTTATTGTTGTCATCATGCTTTTATTATCAGTAAGCCCTGGTATATATTGCACACTGAAGAAAATTTTTGAATCTTTATTATTTGATGAAGTATTTTTTTGCCATTCTATTTTATTATATGTCGTTTCAATTCGTTTTTTAATTAATTTTGTGGGGAAACTATTGTCTTTAAGTATTTTTGTTATACGTTTAATATTCTCATTATGAAACTGGCTATCGCTTATGTTTAATGCTCTGTATATGAGATTTTTTGCAGTGTTGATAATCTGATATTTCGGTTGTGTAGAATTGAAATTCATTATTCTTCCAGAGGCAGTTTCTTTTTCGTACCAGTCAAAAGTAACAATATTATTTATCCTGCTTATTTTTGTGTCTAAATATGTAATAATGCCTTTATCCTCAATTTCAACGGTGAACTGCAATTTTTTGTTATATTTGTTCAGTGTTTTTAGGATCTCATCTTTGTCGTTAATCTTTATCACAGCTAGTATATCATCTACATATTTTACTATATATTTAATAGTTATATTTTTGGCTTGTAGTTCAGATAAAGCATCGTCAAGTAATTTGTCCAATACGATGTCAGCAATTGTTGGGGACAAGGGATTGCCCATCGGCATACCAAATACTTGGTTATAGATTTTTTCGCTGTAAACAAAATAGTTGTTATTTATCAAGCAGAATTGTAAAATTATCAAGAACATGGATCTTCGAATTTTCGTATGCTCTTTAATTATGCTCCATTTGTCCATTATATTTTTAATCACCATATTAACTGGGATATTGGTAAATAATGATATAGCATCAAAGGATACTAGTATTTCGTCACTTTCTATATTTATCTTTTTAAGTTTTCTATATTTATCTTTTTAAGTTTTCAATGCTATTCCCATCGATGAACATAGTTTTTCTCCTATACATGTTATAGCGGACCTGGAACAATGTATCCAATCAATGGATGCAAAAGCTGAGAAAGCAAAAGATATAGCAAGAAATACACTAGCCAATAATATAAATAGATTCAAAAGGAAAATTAAAAGTACACCGAAAGAAAAGTTCATACTAAAAATATACAATGACACTAAGACTTTTTTAAAAAAACATCCAAATATTATTGTTACGAAGGCAGATAAGGGAAACAGAACAGTTGCAATGTCCAAACAGGACTACATTAAGAAAATGGGAGAATTGTTAGACGACAAAAACACATATAGGACCTTAAGATCGGATCCCACTACTAAACTACAAAGGAAGAACAACAATATAGTATGCGAACTATTTAAAAATGGTGATATTGATTATACGTTG
>CATIVE010000476.1:0-16201 GCA_949628195.1 Phasia obesa
ACAAGAAATCAATTTTTTTATATGAAAATCTTATTTTTGCTGTATCTTCTTAAAACAGCATCTAATCGAGAAAAGGACAAAAATCTGTGACGACCTATATTTTTCACAAGAAATCTATTTTTTTATATGAAAATCTTATTTTTGCTGTATCTTCTTAAAACAGCATCTAATCGAGAAAAGGACAAATATCTCTGACGACCTATATTTTTCACAAGAAATCTATTTTTTTATATAAAAATCTCATATTTGCTGTATCTTCTTAAAACAGCGTCTAATCGAGAAAAGGATAAAAATCTCTGACGACCTATATTTTGCATAAAAAATCTATTTCTTTATATGAAAATCTTATTTTTGCTGTAACTTAAAACAGCGTCTAATCGAGAAAAGGACAAAAATCTGTGACGACCTATATTTTTCATAAAATCTATTTTTTATATGAAAATCTTATTTTTGCTGTATATTTTTAAAACTGCGTCTAATCGAGAAAAGGAAAAAATCTGTGACGAGCTATATTTTTCACAAGAAATCTATTTTTTTATATGAAAATCTTATTTTTGCTGTATCTTCTTAAAACAGCGTCTAATCGAGAAAAGGACAAAAATCAAATCTGTGACGACCTATATTTTTCACAAGAAATTTATTTTTTTTATATGAAAATCTTATTTTTGCTGTATCTTCTTAAAACAGCTTCTAATCGAGAAAAGGACAAAAATCTGTGACGACCTATATTTTTCATAAAAAATCTCTTTTTTTTATACGAAAATCTTATTTTTGCTGTATCTTCTTAAAACAGCGTCTAATCGAGAAAAGGACAAAAATCAAATCTGTGACGACCTATATTTTTCACAAGAAATTTATTTTTTTTATATGAAAATCTTATTTTTGCTGTATCTTCTTAAAACAGCGTCTAATCGAGAAAAGGACAAAAATCAAATCTGTGACGACCTATATTTTTCACAAGAAATTTATTTTTTTTATATGAAAATCTTATTTTTGCTGTATCTTCTTAAAACAGCATCTAATCGAGAAAAGGACAAATATCTCTGACGACCTATATCTTTCACAAGAAATCTATTTTTTTATATGAAAATCTCATATTTGCTGTATCTTCTTAAAACAGCGTCTAATCGAGAAAAGGACAAAAATCAAATCTGTGACGACCTATATTTTTCACGAGAAATTTATTTTTTTTATATGAAAATCTTATTTTTGCTGTATCTTCTTAAAACAGCATCTAATCGAGAAAAGGACAAATATCTCTGACGACCTATATCTTTCACAAGAAATCTATTTTTTTATATGAAAATCTTATTTTTGCTGTATATTTTTAAAACTGCGTCTAATCGAGAAAAGGAAAAAATCTGTGACGAGCTATATTTTTCACAAGAAATCTATTTTTTTATATGAAAATCTTATTTTTGCTGTATCTTCTTAAAACAGCGTCTAATCGAGAAAAGGACAAAAATCTGTGTCGACCTATATTTTTCATAAAAAATCTATTTTTTATATGAAAATCTTATTTTTGCTGTATATTTTTAAAACTGCGTCTAATCGAGAAAAGGAAAAAATCTGTGACGAGCTATATTTTTCACAAGAAATCTATTTTTTTATATGAAAATCTTATTTTTGCTGTATCTTCTTAAAACAGCGTCTAATCGAGAAAAGGACAAAAATCTGTGACGACCTATATTTTTCATAAAAAATCTATTTTTTTATATGAAAATCTTATATTTGCTGTATATTTTTAAAACTGCGTCTAATCGAGAAAAGGAAAAAATCTGTGACGAGCTATATTTTTCACAAGAAATCTATTTTTTTATATGAAAATCTTATTTTTGCTGTATCTTCTTAAAACAGCGTCTAATCGAGAAAAGGACAAAAATCTGTGACGACCTATATTTTTCATAAAAAATCTATTTTTTATATAAAAATCTTATTTTTGCTGTATCTTCTTAAAACAGCGTCTAATCGAGAAAAGGACAAAAATCTCTGACGACCTATATTTTTCATAAAAAATCTATTTTTATATGAAAATCTTGTTTTTGCTGTATCTTCTTAAAATAGCGTCTAATCGAGAAAAGGACAAAAATCTGTGACGACCTATATTTTTCATAAAAAATCTATTTTTTTATATGAAAATCTTATATTTGCTGTATATTTTTAAAACTGCGTCTAATCGAGAAAAGGAAAAAATCTGTGACGAGCTATATTTTTCACAAGAAATCTATTTTTTTTATATGAAAATCTTATTTTAGCTGTATCTTCTTAAAACAGCGTCTAATCGAGAAAAGGACAAAAATCTGTGGCGACCTATATTTTTCATAAAAAATCTATTTTTATATGAAAATCTTGTTTTCGCTGTATCTTCTTAAAATAGCGTCTAATCGAGAAAAGGACAAAAATCTGTGACGACCTATATTTTTCATAAAAAATCTATTTTTTTATATGAAAATCTTATATTTGCTGTATATTTTTAAAACTGCGTCTAATCGAGAAAAGGAAAAAATCTGTGACGAGCTATATTTTTCACAAGAAATCTATTTTTTTTATATGAAAATCTTATTTTTGCTGTATCTTCTTAAAACAGCTTCTAATCAAGAAAAGGACAAAAATCTGTGACGACCTATATTTTTCATAAAAAATCTATTTTTTTTATATGAAAATCTTATATTTGCTGTATATTTCTAAAACAGCGTCTAATCGAGAAAAGGACAAAAATCTGTGACGACCTATATTTTTCATAAAAAATCTATTTTTTATATGAAAATCTTATTTTTGCTGTATCTTCTTAAAACAGCGTCTAATCGAGAAAAGGACAAAAATCTGTGACGAGCTATATTTTTCACAAGAAATCTATTTTTTTTATATGAAAATCTTATTTTAGCTGTATCTTCTTAAAACAGCGTCTAATCGAGAAAAGGACAAAAATCTGTGACGACCTATATTTTTCATAAAAAATCTATTTTTTTTTATATGAAAATCTTATATTTGCTGTATATTTCTAAAACAGCGTCTAATCGAGAAAAGGACAAAAATCTGTGACGACCTATATTTTTCATAAAAAATCTATTTTTTATATGAAAATCTTATTTTTGCTGTATCTTCTTAAAACAGCGTCTAATCGAGAAAAGGACAAAAATCTGTGACGACCTATATTTTTCATAAAAAATCTATTTTTTTTATATGAAAATCTTATATTTGCTGTATATTTCTAAAACAGCGTCTAATCGAGAAAAGGACAAAAATCTGTGACGACCTATATTTTTCATAAAAAATCTATTTTTTATATGAAAATCTTATTTTTCCTGTATCTTCTTAAAACAGCGTCTAATCGAGAAAAGGACAAAAATCTGTGACGACATATATTTTTCATAAAAAATATATTTTTTATATGAAAATCTTATATTTGCTGTATCTTCTTCTAATCGAGAAAAGGACAAAAATCTGTGACGACCTATATTTTTCATAAAAAATCTATTTTTTATATGAAAACTTTATTTTTGCTGTATCTTCTTAAAACAGCGTCTAATCGAGAAAAGGACAAAAAGCTGTGACGACCTTTTCATAAAAAATCTATTTTTTATATGAAAATCTTATTTTTGCTGTATCTTAGAACAGCGTCTAATCGAGAAAAGGACAAAAATCTGTGACGACCTATATTTTTCATAAAAAATATATTTTTTGTATGAAAATCTTATATTTGCTGTATCTTCTTCTAATCGAGAAAAGGAAAAAATCTGTGACGACCTATATTTTTCATAAAAATCTATTTTTTATATGAAAATCTTATTTTTGCTGTATCTTAGAACAGCGTCTAATCGAGAAAAGGACAAAAATCTGTGACGACCTATATTTTTCATAAAAAATATATTTTTTATATGAAAATCTTATATTTGCTGTATCTTCTTCTAATCGAGAAAAGGAAAAAATCTGTGACGACCTATATTTTTCATAAAAAATCTATTTTTATATGAAAATCTTGTTTTTGCTGTATCTTCTTAAAATAGCGTCTAATCGAAAAAAGGACAAAAATCTGTGACGACCTATATTTTTCATAAAAAATCTATTTTTTTATATGAACATCTTATATTTGCTGTATATTTTTAAAACAGCGTCTAATCGAGAAAAGGACAAAAATCTGTGACGACCTATATTTTTCATAAAAAATCTATTTTTTTTATATGAAAATCTTATATTTGCTGTATATTTCTAAAACAGCGTCTAATCGAGAAAAGGACAAAAATCTGTGACGACATATATTTTTCATAAAAAATCTATTTTTAATATGAAAATCTTATTTTTGCTGTATCTTAAAACATCGTCTAATCGAGAAAAGGACAAAAATCTGTGACGACCTATATTTTTCATAAAAAATATATTTTTTATATGAAAATCTTATATTTGCTGTATCTTCTTCTAATCGAGAAAAGGACAAAATTCTGTGACGACCTATATTTTTCATAAAAAATCTATTTTTTATATGAAAACTTTATTTTTGCTGTATCTTCTTAAAACAGCGTCTAACCGAGAAAAGGACAAAAAGCTGTGACGACCTTTTCATAAAAAATCTATTTTTTATATGAAAATCTTATTTTTGCTGTATCTTAGAACAGCGTCTAATCGAGAAAAGGACAAAAATCTGTGACGACCTATATTTTTCATAAAAAATATATTTTTTGTATGAAAATCTTATATTTGCTGTATCTTCTTCTAATCGAGAAAAGGAAAAAATCTGTGACGACCTATATTTTTCATAAAAATCTATTTTTTATATGAAAATCTTATTTTTGCTGTATCTTAGAACAGCGTCTAATCGAGAAAAGGACAAAAATCTGTGACGACCTATATTTTTCATAAAAAATATATTTTTTATATGAAAATCTTATATTTGCTGTATCTTCTTCTAATCGAGAAAAGGAAAAAATCTGTGACGACCTATATTTTTCATAAAAAATCTATTTTTATATGAAAATCTTGTTTTTGCTGTATCTTCTTAAAATAGCGTCTAATCGAAAAAAGGACAAAAATCTGTGACGACCTATATTTTTCATAAAAAATCTATTTTTTTATATGAACATCTTATATTTGCTGTATATTTTTAAAACTGCGTCTAATCGAGAAAAGGACAAAAATCTGTGACGACCTATATTTTTCATAAAAAATCTATTTTTTTATATGAAAATCTTATATTTGCTGTATATTTTTAAAACTGCGTCTAATCGAGAAAAGGAAAAAATCTGTGACGAGCTATATTTTTCACAAGAAATCTATTTTTTTTTATATGAAAATCTTATTTTAGCTGTATCTTCTTAAAACAGCGTCTAATCGAGAAAAGGACAAAAATCTCTGACGACCTATATTTTTCATAAAAAATCTATTTTTATATGAAAATCTTATTTTTGCTGTATCTTCTTAAAACAGCGTCTAATCGAGAAAAGGACAAAAATCTGTGACGACCTATATTTTTCATAAAAAATCTATTTTTTTTAAATGAAAATCTTATATTTGCTGTATATTTCTAAAACAGCGTCTAATCGAGAAAAGGACAAAAATCTGTGACGACCTATATTTTTCATAAAAAATCTATTTTTTATATGAAAATCTTATTTTTGCTGTATCTTCTTAAAACAGCATCTAATCGAGAAAAGGACAAAAATCTGTGACGACCTATATTTTTCACAAGAAATCTATTTTTTTATATGAAAATCTTATTTTTGCTGTATCTTCTTAAAACAGCGTCTAATCGAGAAAAGGACAAAAATCTGTGACGACCTATATTTTTCATAAAAAATCTATTTTTTTTTATATGAAAATCTTATTTTTGCTGTATCTTCTTAAAACAGCGTCTAATCGAGAAAAGGACAAAAATCTATGACGACCTATATTTTTCATAAAAAATCTATTTTTTATATGAAAATCTTATTTTTGCTGTATCTTCTTAAAACAGCTTCTAATCGAGAAAAGGACAAAAATCTGTGACGACCTATATTTTTCATAAAAAATCTATTTTTTATATGAAAATCTTATTTTTGCTGTATCTTCTTAAAACAGCGTCTAATCGAGAAAAGGACAAAAATCTATGACGACCTATATTTTTCATAAAAAATCTATTTTTTATATGAAAATCTTATTTTTGCTGTATCTTCTTAAAACAGCTTCTAATCAAGAAAAGGACAAAAATCTGTGACGACCTATATTTTTCATAAAAAATCTATTTTTTATATGAAAATCTTATTTTTGCTGTATCTTCTTAAAACAGCTTCTAATCAAGAAAAGGACAAAAATCTGTGACGACCTATATTTTTCATAAAAAATCTATATTTTATATGAAAATCTTATTTCTGCTGTATCTTCTTAAAACAGCGTCTAATCGAGAAAAGGACAAAAATCTATGACGACCTATATTTTTCATAAAAAATCTATTTTTTATATGAAAATCTTATTTTTGCTGTATCTTCTTAAAACAGCTTCTAATCAAGAAAAGGACAAAAATCTGTGACGACCTATATTTTTCATAAAAAATCTATTTTTTATATGAAAATCTTATTTTTGCTGTATCTTCTTAAAACAGCGTCTAATCGAGAAAAGGACAAAAATCTATGACGACCTATATTTTTCATAAAAAATCTATTTTTTATATGAAAATCTTATTTTTGCTGTATCTTCTTAAAACAGCTTCTAATCAAGAAAAGGACAAAAATCTGTGACGACCTATATTTTTCATAAAAAATCTATTTTTTTTATATGAAAATCTTATATTTGCTGTATATTTCTAAAACAGCGTCTAATCGAGAAAAGGACAAAAATCTGTGACGAGCTATATTTTTCACAAGAAATCTATTTTTTTTATATGAAAATCTTATATTTGCTGTATATTTTTAAAACAGCGTCTAATCGAGAAAAGGACAAAAATCTGTGACGACCTATATTTTTCATAAAAAATCTATTTTTTATATGAAAATCTTATTTTTGCTGTATCTTCTTAAAACAGCGCATATTCAAGAAAAGGACAAAAATCTGTGACGACATATATTTTTCATAAAAAATCTATTTTTTTATATGAAAATCTTATATTTGCTGTATATTTTTAAAACAGCGTCTAATCGAGAAAAGGAAAAAATCTGTGACGAGCTATATTTTTCACAAGAAATCTATTTTTTTTTATATGAAAATCTTATTTCTGCTGTATCTTCTTAAAACAGCGTCTAATCGAGAAAAGGACAAAAATCTGTGACGACCTATATTTTTCATAAAAAATCTATTTTTTTTATATGAAAATCTTATATTTGCTGTATATTTCTAAAACAGCGTCTAATCGAGAAAAGGACAAAAATCTGTGACGAGCTATATTTTTCACAAGAAATCTATTTTTTTTATATGAAAATCTTATTTCTGCTGTATCTTCTTAAAACAGCGTCTAATCGAGAAAAGGACAAAAATCTGTGACGACCTATATTTTTTATAAAAAATCTATTTTTTTTTATATGAAAATCTTATATTTGCTGTATCTTCTTAAAACAGCGTCTAATCGAGAAAAAGACAAAAATCTGTGACGACCTATATTTTTCATAAAAAATATATTTTTTATATGAAAATCTTATATTTGCTGTATCTTCTTCTAATCGAGAGGACAAAAATCTGTGACGACCTATATTTTTCATAAAAAATCTATTTTTTATATAAAATCTTATATTTGCTGTATCTTCTTAAAACAGCGTCTAATCGAGAAAAGGACAAAAATCTGTGACGACCTATATTTTTCATAAAAAATCTATTTTTTTATATGAAAATCTTATTTTTGCAGTATCTTTTTAAAACATCGAGGAAAGGACAAATATCTGTGACGACCTATATTTTTCATAAAAAATCTATTTTTTTATATGAAAATCTTATTTTTGCTGTGTCTTCTTAAAACATCGAGAAAAGGACAGAAATCTGTGAAGACCTATATTTTTCATAAAAAAATCTATTTTTTTATGAAAATCTTATTTTTGCTGTATCTTCTTAAAACAGCGTCTAATTGAGAAAAGGGTAAATATCTGTGACGACCTATATTTTTTATAAAAAATCTATTTTTTATATGAAAATCTTATTTTTGCTGTATCTTCTTAAAACAGCGTCTAATCGAGAAAAGGACAAAAATCTGTGACGACCTATAATTTTCATAAAAAATCTATTTTTTATATGAAAATCTTATTTTTGCTGTATCTTAAAACAGCGTCTAATCGAAAAAAGGACGACCTATCTGTGACGACCTATATTTTTCATAACAAATCTATTTTTTATATGAAAATCTTATTTTTGCTGTATCTTCTTAAAACAGCGTCTAATCGAGAATAGGACAAAAATCTGTGACGACCTATATTTTTCGTAAAAAATCTATTTTTTATGTGAAAATCTTATTTTTTTCTGTATCTTCTTAAAATAGGAATAAAAAGTCTGCAGTGATTTTTCTTTAATTTATTACGTGAAAAACTTCAAAGCTTATAAAGCTTATGTTTAAAAACACTACCCTATACATTCCATTCTCAATAATGGTTTTTTTCTAATTATATTTCTATAATTGAGATTGTCTAGCTGTTTGTTTCATTTTGTTTTTCTTCATTTGAAACAACCATTAAATGAACGTATGAGTGATTTGCAATTTCCCAAATAAAGTATCCTCATGCCTTTTGTTAAACATACATATATGTATTTCAACATTATTATCATAATTAAAAATAATTTGTAATATCCCATGGCAACCACAAACACTTAGTCATGGCACACATCTATAAAATTTAAATCAAACTTGACTTTAATGAATTAAAATTGAAAATTTCTTTGCATTTACTTTACAAATATGGCCTGGTTGTTATAAAATTTCTATGGAAAATACAACTTTTCAAAATGTATGTTTTATTAGGCTAATGCTTCTAATAAAACTCATGTTAAAATTCAATAGGTATCTGTTTGTAATTTAAAAAAATTTTTTTCTCCAATATCAACCTTTAAAATATCTGTATTGTATAGGAAACTGACAGCATGAGTAGTAGTTCGTTTTATAGTTCAGTTTCAGTTTCATTTGTAATTCAAAACACAAATCTACATTAGAAATCGATTTTAAACCAAAAAAATATATATTCCTACATATATATATATATGTGGCAATAAGGAAAAAGTGCTTAAGTCTGATTTTTAAGTTTTGTACGAGAGCAATTTTAAACTTTTAACAAATAGTTCATTTTTAAACTTTTCATATGGGAGTTAAGCGTATGTTTTGGGAAAACATGTTATATCTAACAAAAGTACTCTGGCGTAGCAATTGATAAGTTGTGAAAGAAGTTTTTATGATTTGGAAAAATTCCTTGTTGCCACAGATATATATTTAGAGCTACAAACAGCTTGTGTTTTTAATAGAAAATACTACAACCTGAGCAGCAGCAACAAAATCATTAGCAACAAAGGGTATTTAAAACAGAGTCAAATTAAATTTTCATCTTGAAAATAAAAACAATTATTTGAAGAACAGGGGGAAAATGGAGAAGACTACTCGCAAAATACTTAATAGTATCATGAAGATAATGGCCAATAGAATAAAGAATGTTTTTTGAATAGTTAAAATATGTTTAGTTTTTGTCGTCTTTTGTTTAAGTTTTAATTTTTAAATGATGTCAAAAGAAAGTTTAAAGACATCTGAGGCAAATGGAACAGATAAACAAAGTGGCTTCACAATATGATGCTCAGAATAATATGCTTTTCTATTTGCATTTAAATTTTGAAATTCACCTCGCATGGCCTTCAGTACATATTTTATAAAAATTCTAGTTTTAAATGACTAGAAGTTTATAAATGAGTAGCTGAGTATTTTAGAATGAGATTCGTTGTCCATACTGTTTGGCCAGCTTTAACTTTTTAATGGGTGTTTGTTTTGAGATGCATGAGATCTTAAAATAGTAATACAAGACGGAAATATGGGTGGAGCGACTTTTTTTTAGATAATTTCATAGCCTTTAGTTTTGAAATTTGACTTCCGGCGAAGGTCTTTTCATCATTGAGTCGTCTGCTTCGTTATCCCCCTACAAAATAACAAAATGGTTATAAACATCATCTCAAACAGATTTGACATATTTTATAAAGAGCTTCTAGTTATGGCCTTTTCTTGACTTAAATAACATCTTGCTACAGGTTTTATCGAAGCCAGGGACGTTTTTGGGATTTAAATCGGTTATTGCCTTTTTATTATCACTAAATTATCACTAAATTAAACTCTCTATGTACATCAGACGATATATTTGGAGTAAAAAAAGTCGTCACTGGCTATTTGTTAAGTACTGTTGCCGAGCGCTTTCGCTGTGAGAATATCGTTTTCAAACCATGCTTTTCAGTGGTCAATTTCCTTTATTTTCTCAAAATATTTCCCGACAAGGTGAAGGATAACCAACAAATCTTATATAATTTTTCACTCAGTTTACTTTTAATCATCATAAAGTATACAAAAACCGAGCATTGCTTCTCGCTACTTCAAACAATAAATAATAAACGTCATCATGGTTTTAACAATCATAAAATAAAATGATAAACGGAATCAAAAGTCTACGAGCCTTAACAATATCAAATGATGGCATCATTTGATAACAAAACCCAACAATTTGCCGTCATGACACTTGAAATGTCATTAATATCATTTCGGAAAACAACAATCAAAGCATCATAATGATGATGACATTAACATCCACTACAATAATAATAACGATTGTAGGAAAAGGAAATATAATTAAATCAAACTGAACACAGTGTGAACAAAATTGCATAAAATTGGAGACTATGCTAAACATTTTACTTAATTTTAGACGCAAACAAAACATATGTAGGTCGGCTGGCCAAAAATTTGTAATATTTTTGAGCAGAACAGATCACAATCAAACAGGAGTAAAATATTTAAACTCAACCATTCGCACACAGATTTGATACAGATTTATGATCTTGCCTGCCGTGATGCCTTAACCTGCAGGTGTTCTTACCAGTGGGTGAAAACAATGTTGCATATCGCATCGCATTGCAACACATCAAATATCAATTTTAGAACATGGCGGGCAAGGCCAATGCTTGTATCTTTTGCTTAGGATTCGGAGATTATATAAACCCTGAAACAATAATTTTGCCTCTACTGTATAGTGCAACAGTACACCTGGAATTAATCACCCTTTCTGGGATTGCGAAACTACAGCCATCGCTACGTAACCCCAAGGGCCTCACCAATAACTGGTCACAACACTTTGATTTGGGGATATCCCTGTAGGGCTACATATTTCCGGGGTACCAGGCTTTGGACACTGTTTAGACCTCGAAAGATTCCGATTTCAAGTCCCTGCTAGCCTCCGAGTGATAGATAGTGCCCCCCATATACCCTGGTATCATTAACGTCAATGTCAACAAGATAATAACATGTCCCCCTGGGGAGGGGCTTACTGCTCGCTCACAGTTATATAATAGAGAACAGAGAGCAGCAGAGTCTTGGCAATGCTTATAAAATAGTTTGACGGTTGACAATAATACGTGGAAGTGGTGTTAAACAATACTTCAAAGATAATAAAAGTTTAGCGAACACTTTTTAATCTAAGCTATGTTGGACCTTTCTATTTTGATGGCTGTGTTAATCTTTAAAATTACCGCTTTTGAAGTTCAGAAAGTCCACATTAGATTTAGGACAATGAATGCATCCATATCGTGTTATCACTGAGTTATTTTTTGTCTAAATTAGGTGAAGTTGATGTCGACAACATTATGAAATACAACCCGTTCAATAAATCAGTTACTGCAGAAACATTTTTTTATTTTTTTATTTAAAATCGTTGGTCTGTGCCACAATTATCGGTACATTGAAGGAGAATATAAAACTTTGCATTAACGATCTTTAGCCACATGAGAGTGCGTAACTGTCGACTGATTACTTTCGTTTTTTTTTCGGCCTAACCTCACTGTGGTCTTACCACCGAGTGAAACTTAGGCATAGACTAGCGCCCCCATTGTGTAGTATAACAACACTTTACGATTGCCACCAATCGCTTTTTGTGTGTGATACAGTCACAATGTGTAGCAATTTATATAATATGGCAAGCCTTTCCAAGGCAAGCCTAGATCCATATTATAACCTCTTGCTTAGGGGTTTGGAGACTATCCAAACTCCGTCTGTTGAGAGTGCAACAGCACACTTGATCGACCTTGTACCTTACCTACTTAATCGATCTTAAACCACAACCACCACGTGTACCCCCGAAGGGGACCTCACCAATAACCGGTCACAGAGAGGATAGGCTCTCTGTGGGGCCACCGATTCCCGTGGTAACAGTCCTTTGGGCACTGGTCGGGCCTCGAAGAGGACCCGTGTTATAAAACAACAGACCTTTTCTTCCAGATTTAGGCTCTAGGAACCCTAGCGTCTGGTGCCCCTATTTTCCCCGAGTGAACCGCGTCAAAGCATTTGCCATATTCCAGCAGTGACAATTGGAACCCCCGGGGGTAGCTTAGATCCCACAGTCATTACGGAGTCTCTAGTAATTCCTAGCATTTGTTCAAGGTCAACTTAACAAGTTTCTGCCCGTGGTCCTAAGTCTTATGCTAGCCAGTGCTGGACATTCACACAAAATGTGTCCTACCACGTAATGTGTACTACACGAAACCTTATTTTGTGTACTTTATGCTACAATTCAAAAATAATCCCCACAAAAAATAACATTCACAAGAACTGTCATAAATGTCAATTAAATTCAATAATTGAAACTGACAGATTATAAGCACTTTTAAACACCTCAAGGTGTGCTACACAATACGCATTGTAAACATATACAGCATATACTATGGCAAATAGAAATACAACAAAGCTTGTTGTCAAGATATGTAAATACTAGATACGAGGTGTGTTGTGAAAAATTATTATTTATATTAATTTTTTAAATTATATATTTTTTCATCGCAAATGACAACAAGGGCTGAGCTGAGCCTGGTTAACCTTGTGTAGCGAATACGATTACTGGTGCAACAATATTTTTCATTCAAATAACTAGTGAGATGTGAAGAAAGAACCATTTATCACTTTTATCTCTTTTATTTCTACAACAGGCAGAACAGAAAAATTACTAATGCACGATTAACTATTGAGGCATTGCTCCAGGTGGATCGCTTTTAAGAAAAGATATGAAGAGCAACAATTAAAAGCCATTACAAACTATGTATGTATACAGGAAGGCCACAATATATAACAATAGGCATAAATGGCGATTTCTTAATTAATTTTCCGACAGTTATTTAACTTTCATGTGGTTGTCAGGTCTGGCAACTCTATTACCTTTTAGTTTGGTGTGCCATATTATTAGTAGACTAACGCTAGCTAGATCAACTATAGTTTACTCATGAAACTAATTTTCGTTATCGCAATAGCAATAACCAAAATTATGATTATCAATTATTTGTGTATTGCCTAGTCTAATAGGCTCCCCGGGGGGAGCTGCTGTATGGCACATAACGCAGTGCTGTCGGCGAAAATGGGAACACCAGACTCCAAAGTTCCTGTAACTTTAATCTGGAAGAACAGGTTTTTAATACGGGCCGTTCGAGGCCTGACTTGTTTCCAAACCACTGGTACCACGGGAACCAGTAGCCCAACGTAGCTCCGCCCCTCTCTGTGATTGGTTGTTGATGAGGTCCCTTCGAGCTATACGTAGTGGCTGTGGTTTGGACCAATACATGCAGGGATGGTACAAAATTGTTCAATTGTGCTGTTGCACTCTCAGAACAGAAGGAGTTGGATGGTCACCAACCCCTAAACAAGAGGTTAGAGCATGGATAGAGATACGGCCTAAATACTCTACACAGTAGTCGACAATTGCACTTTTTAAATGCGATTTATTCAGACCTTTCGCCGCACCTACATACTCGAAGTCATATTGAACCACTCACGGCAAAAAATAATCATTCTATTGAAGCCGAAATTTTATATGAAATAATGCCATCTTAGTATGCGAGGGCAGTTTAATATTTTCGTATCTTTTTGGATAAATCGCCTTTGGATAGAGTGTGAAGTCCAGCGTTTTTTTTTAGCTTATTACTTTACTCCAAATGCAAATCACTTACCCAACCAGCTATGTATTTAAATTTGGAATCAGTAAATATGAATTTGAAATTTGGGATCAGGAAATAGTGTGGCTAAAACTGGAAAGTATGCAGGATGAGGTAGCAGTTCGTAGCTCAATTTGTGTGATGTATATAATTAAAGTCATCGTAAAATGTGGTCTTGAGATGGAACCGAATTCATTTTGACAGCGTTTTTACTTACGTTCTCATTTTTAGTAAGAGCCCAACCTAAAACAATGCTTTGAGCTCAATCTAACTGTCTAAAATACACATGTACATACACAATGTATGAAACAAACCTAAATAGCGCGGCGTCAACGCCTGGTAGTTGAAAAGTATGATCTTGACGGAGCGTTAAATAGTGAAGTTGGCTACAAACAAAATATTTTTTTTTTCTTAGAAAAGAAATTATTTAGATTTTTCATTGCAGCTTTAAAGCTAAAAGCTAGAGAGCGTTACGCTTTGCGCGATTTGTTAGGTTTGTCTGTAACTCATTCTATCACCAACAACGTTACCACATTTTCGTAAAATTTCATTGATTTTGTAAACAACACCATGAACGATAATTACGCAAACAAACAAATCAAAAAAAAAAAAGTTTTAAAAATTAAGAGAGTATTTGAAGTTATTGCTTTCGATTTGATTATGGGCCTAGTTTATTTTACAGCGTTTCCGCCCCAAGTTTCGAAGCTATTCTATTTCATCATTTATTTAAATGCTAGCTGTGCCCGCCACGTCGTGGGCTCCCTGACAATATTTTACTCGATTTTGCTTTGAAAGTATACCACTCCAATTGTAAGAATCCTACTTTTATAGTGCTTCAGTTATGGTTTATGTATTTCTTAATATAAAGGTACCCATCCTTGGATAAAATTTTAAAATTTATAAAAAATTCTTAAAATTATTATCAAGCTCTGTAAGAGGTGTTTAAAATAGTTTAATAACAATGTTATTCCACAAAGTAAAAATTGTATTCAACTGGCGCCATCTGTTGCGTAATAGTTAAATAAAAATAAATAAAAAAGTGTGTTGAAAATGTAACCGTGTAACCGTGTAACCTTTAAACCGGAAATTGCGTTTTTCACTGCTTTTTCTCCTTTTTCTATTGGAAATGAGATATTTTTATAGGAAAAAAGTATCCTATATTGGGATCAGGATACTAAGATACCTCCTCACAAAATTTTTTTAAAATCCATTCAGGAGTTTTTACGTGATGCGATCACAAACGAAAAGCAGACAGACAGACAGACGGATATGAGTTACTATTTTATTATATGTATAGATTTAAAATTTGATTTTACTTTCTGAGCAGACCTCGTAAATTTAAATTATGGTTTTGTGTGTAGAATTGATAAGTTTGTATTGGTTTATAGAATTTCGTGACAATTGAAAACAATTCCATTGTATTCCCTGTTTGACAATGTAGTCGCATTTCTGGCAATAATGTAAATACTTGTCAGGTGGTAAACTCAATGATTTTTTTTTTTTCTTTTGACAAACAAGTTCCTGTGAACAGATGTGAAATAAAGTAAAACCACTGTCAAAGTCAGAAGCGAAATTGCCCAGTTAACAATTTTAATATCGTGTGTTTTTTTTTAAGTGGATAACTTGAAATTAGCAGCACTGTTTTCTGGGACAGCTAATTTGGTAGCCCTATTTTGTTTTGAGGTTTGGTTCGCTAATTTATCATGTACAGATTACAGGAATTGTTCAAATATATTTTGAAAATCATGTCAAATTCATCATCGAGCATTGCGTTCATTTCATAATTGTCCATTGGAGCGAATTTCTTAACGATTGACAAAACAGCAATACATTCAGAAAAACTCACTGTTTGGTGCGTTTAATGGGACGCTGGAATCAAAGGTCGATATGTCCTCAAACATAACGAAGGTTAGAACGTTCCAGTCAATGGTGAGCGATATAGAGGCATGCTTACTAACTTTTTTTCATAACTAAATTGGAATTGGCATTTGCATTTTAGACAATTGGCTTCATTACACAACTCACGTTACATTCAACTCAGAGAAATATTTTGAAGTACGAATAGTTTCAAGATATCGACCTTTTAACTGTCTACCTAGTACCT
>CATIVE010000477.1:0-102719 GCA_949628195.1 Phasia obesa
AAAAGTTCATAAATAAAAAGTTAATAGTAAATTGTATACACTTTTATCATTAACTAATTTTTTGTCGAAATAGACTTACAACACTTTCAAAAAAGTATATTCAATTTTCTTCAAAAACAAAATTAAAAAAAAGAAAAATTTGTCAAATCAACGGCCAAATTAGTCATATTAACTTCTTTTAGGGATGTAAATTTAACCAATTTTATGGGTTGTTTTTTTTTCAAATGTTTTACTACTGTTTTTTTAATTTATTTGAATTTTTATATGTTTTTTTAAGCTTTGGTATGGTTTTGATAAAAAAATTTCATTAAAAATTTAATAGAAGCAGCAAAACTCAGAATAAAAACAAAAAAGGCTAATGACATCATAGAAAACGAAACAAAACATGTAAAATATATTCCTGGCCTAACAGACAATAGAAATATAAGAAACTTAATAAAAAACAACATAACTTTTGCTTATAAACCTAACTTAACAACAAATACAATATTTACAAAAATTAAGGCGCCAAGCAAAAAACAGGTCAAAACAATGTTGTTTACGAAATACCATGTAAGGGAAATGGGAAAACAAAGTGCAATTTAATATACATATATATACATATATATATATATATATATATATATATATATATATATATATATATATATTATATATAATATATATATATAGGAACAACAAAGAGGACTTTATCAACAAGAATAGCTGGACATAAAATGGAAAGACTAAAAAGAAAGGAGACAACTGCATTGGCGCAACACATACAAAGCACAGATCACACAGCTGACTTCGACAAAATTAAAATACTAGCTAAGGAGAAAGTGGAGAAAAAGAGATACACTAAAGAAAGCTTGCACATCCAAAAGAACATAAAAAATACCTTGAATTTGAAGGAGGACACTGGTAACATTAATACAAGTTATAGAGTTGCTATTAGTTAAGATGTGTTTATTGTTAAAAAACGTTTATTTGTTTAAATGGCTGTCAAATTGTTTATAGTTATCACAAATCAGACCAGATAAGACACGAAAATTGGAGTGTTGCCAGATCACAGCTTTCGTTGGAAAGGGATAGCAACAGTTAATGATTTTCTTATATTACTATCTCTTTCTGGTTATAGCTTTAATTTGACATTTTATTGTTTACAAAATAATTTGTAAAACTGGTGGAAAATTTTAATAAAATTTGATTTGTTTGTAAAATTAATTGTTATAAACAGCACAGATAACTAACCAGATTACACTATTTGAACTAGTTATCAGAACTAGTGGCACAATTTACCTAAAATTACAATGCAATTTATTTTCCATATATATCAAGGCGAATTCATACCAGGTGGAGTTGATAGCCCAGCTGATTGTTTTTTGCTCTCGTTTTTTTGCTAATGTCTTGTCAAAAATACATTGTTTCATATCTGCTAATCTAATGTCAAAGTTGTTGTTTTGTTGTAGCTCACATCTGGTATGAATTCGCCTTGGTATATATAACAGTATATTCAAATTGATTTGCTTACCTTATTTTCTTTATCGAGATATAAACGTTGCTGTTAAGGTGGTTGATTAATAAGATCAATAACCATAGGGATCATTGCTCATGTAAAATTTTACAACTTTTCAATGAACCCATTTTACTAAAAAGGCAACTAAATACGAAGATGAATCAAAATTCCCTACACTCATTTTCAGTTGTAGTTATAAATTTTTGTAGCAGATTTTTGCATTTCTTTTACTAATCTAGTATTTTGTTTGACTGTAGATGATTTAGTTCATTTGCTGATAAACGCTCTTATTTATATTTATGAAATATAGTCGTATATTGTTTAAGGATTTCGTTTCTTAGGTCCAAAATTCCACACGAATCCCTTAAAACGTTAGATTTGGTTTGAAATAATATTATAGAGTATCATATCATAGGGCATCGACGGAATAATCTTTTTTTTCTCACCGCCATTATCAAGTACAAGAACATTTCCTTATGTTCTGTTTGCTAACGTGCACTTCGCCGGAGAACCATTCATGTAATGTACATAAGCATCTATGTATATTGCCCAAGCCTTATGAAGTCATACATGTATAAAATTGTTTACCATAAAAAATTAAAATTAATTAACGGGACTCCTCCCTCCTCTTCCAACTGCATTTGTGTCCAAATTTTCCTTGAATTCTCTTTAACATTGAGACTTTTTAAACAAATGCCACTTAAAAAACTTTTATTGCCTATTTTTCTCAACTTTATAATCATCTTGTATTTTTGTAACTTTAAACTGCGCTTTGCAACAACCGTAATATATTTTAATAACTTTTGACGTAATTATTGTACCAGTTTATTTTTAATATTATTAAGAAAATATAATTTTTGTTAAAATTTTGTTTACAATTTTTTGTTTACTTAATTGAAAACATATGTTAGTAATGGCAACATATAGCTGGTACTTCTTACTCATTGCTTTAAATATTTTTTGTTATTTTTTTATTCACTTTATCGAAAGCTGCAGGTACAAATGATAATGTACTTTTTTAAACGTCACAAGTGGGTAAATATTGCAATTAAATTTGTTTCAATTACTATGAAAACTATAGGCCCAATTAGGGGCCTATAGTTTTTAGGAAAATTCTTTAAATCAAAAAAAAAATTCTGTTTATATGAATAAAATTAGTTTATATGAATAAATCGTATATAGATTGGAATAAAAATTAAGTTGATTATATATTTTTGTCGTTAAGGTTCTAAAGTTTTTTTTCGTTAATATTACCGACCAAATTTGGTTCAGTGTAAGCACTTTCAAAACTTTAGGGTGAACAAACTATATACAAAATTTCACTCTAATTAATTTAGATGCTATTGATTTATAACAATACGGCAAATGTTGAACCATTATTCATTAATGCATTAACGCATTTCGTGCTTTTTTGTATTGTAGTAGTTTTTTTTTTATTTAAAAAAAAATTAATAGAAATTATTGTTGATTTTTAAACAAACAGAAGAAATCAAATGGCAATTGGCTTTAATTAATACAAACACTTTTTGGCACTTTAGTAATAAAAGCAAAAGCGTTTAATGAAATGAAATAGCTTTTAAAGAACATTTATATATTATTCATGTAAAAAGATTATTTATATTGTCATTGAGCCAGCACTTGTTTTCAGACCTTTTGTCTCTTAATGCTTTAGATGCAAACTATTTAAATACAAATTGACTTGTTTATTTGATCTATAAATGTTTTCTATTTTGCCTTGTTTCCTGCATTTTATTTCTTTATTTTTTTTGTCTGTTCTGACATTTTAATTGTTGTCTGTTCATTTTGTAACTGTTTCTTTTAATTTTTAAAATCAACCAGAACTTAGTCCAATGTGGTCATTTGATTCTTAAGACAAATAAAAAATAAAATGAAAAAATAATATCTGTTTAAATAATGACTATAAAAAAGGTATAAATCATTTTAAAGAGAATTGCTTTAAAAGCATATTTTAATAAAAATGAAGATCAATGCCGTCTTTTATGATATGGGACTCTGAGCACACAAAACATTTGGGCTCAAAGCCCCATATGGAACGTAAAAAAGCAAGTTGTAGGTAAAAATATATTTTTGTTATGATTTTATATTTATTATTATTATTATTATTATTATTATTATTATTATTATTATTATTATTATTATTATTATTATTAAATGATACAAATCATATTAATAACTGCTTTAAGAAAAAGGATCTAAATTGGAAAGTGTTAATCAGAAGCAAATTTTTGACAGACTTATCTTTATATATGTAGGGTTTTTTAATGAAAACACTGTTTGTTAATAAAAATTATTTATTTAAAGATTAATGTTCAAAAAATTATTAATATAAAGGATTGTGAAAAAAAGGTTTGCTTAAGAGTGCACTGCTGCACTCTTTCGACGTGTTTATACCACTGTTGAGGATCACCTACACATAATTTTGAGAGCAATGACAACACTAAATTATTTATCCTGTCAACCTGACCATTTTTTCCTGGGAACACCGGTTGCAATTAGCAAGTGCTAATACTGTCCCGCTGGCATTATTCCTTAAATAAATTTTATGTAAAGGCAGTTCCACGATCGGAAATAATCCTTTCTGGGTTACCAAAAATCGCTGATTGTCTTTTTAATCTAT
The DNA here is from genome assembly GCA_949628195.1 of Phasia obesa. Taxonomy (NCBI): domain Eukaryota; kingdom Metazoa; phylum Arthropoda; class Insecta; order Diptera; family Tachinidae; genus Phasia; species Phasia obesa. Next base: position 4,137 of record CATIVE010000477.1, read on the forward strand.
CAACTACCTCCTCTGAGCCCGTACTACTTGTAGGATACAACCATACGAATTTTAAAAACCCGTCCACAACAACCAAATTATGATTGTATCGCTTCCGTGTTAGCTGCATAGGTCCGATATAATCTACATGGTATGATCTTAATGGCCTGTCCGACTTATAGATCAGGTTTAAAAATCTTTCCGCTCTGTCAACACGAAACTCTGCCAAGTGCATCAACATGTTTCATTTTACTCCCAGATCTATGTTCTATGGTGTAGTCAAACTGTTGCAAAAACATAGCCCATCTGGAGACTCTTAAGGGAGCATCTTTCTTTTTAATCGTCATGGCAAGAGCATTTCAGTCTGTCACTATTTTAATTTTTGTACCAATAAGGAAGATTTTCCACTTTTTTAAGGCTTCAATAATCGCAAGCACTTCCAGCTCATACGAATGATATTATTCTTGTGCACTTGTCGTTTTCCGGCTCATGTATTCCACTGGATAAAATTGTTGATCTTCCACATCCTTTTGAAGTAACACACCGCCTTAACCGTACATACTTCCATCTGTGTGAACTTCGGTCATCGCCTTTAGATTATATAACCTCAACACAGGAGAACTTGTTAAACAGGATTTCAACTGGTTAAATTCAATCATTTGTGAGTCCCCGAAAACAAATGAGCTGTCCTTTTTTAATAGATCTGATAGTGGTTTCGCTATAGTAGCAAAATTGCAAACAAATCTGCTAAAGTAAGAAGTTAAACCTAAGAAACATTGAAGCGCTTTCTTATCCTTTGGTACTGGAAAATTTGCAACGGCGGACGTTTTTTCTATAGATGGTTTGATGGTTGAAAAAAAATTCTGATTTTTCCCACTGAATTTTTAGGTTGTATTTTTCGGCTATCCCTAACACTCTCTTTAGTTTGCCGATACCTTCTCTCTCGTTTGAAGACGGAATGATGATATCGTCAATATATACGACAATAGTACCATCTTGATATATACTCTCTGTATATTGAAAACACAAATCGGGAAAATATAGCAGGGGAATTAGAGATTCCAAAAGGCACATACAAAAATTCATATTGACCATTGTGGGGGACAAATGAAGTGTACTTACGAGACGGCAACGTAGAAAAAAACATTTTTTAAGTCTAACGTAGTAAAAGTCTTAGCGGATTGTAATTTGTGCAATACGTCGTCAATCAATAACATTGGGAAATTATCATTCAGGATCTTTTCATTTAATTTTCGAATCTTTTACTTCCTTTTTTCTTCGGCACTACGACAACTGGTGAAGCATATTCAGACGTACTTGTACGAATAATACCACAACAAAGCCACTCGTCAACTTGTTGCTCAGCAAACCGTTGATCTTCGTACGACAAACGTCGGGGTCTTTGAAATATTGGGACATTATCAGAAAGAATTATATTCATACTAATTGGTGACTGTTTTTCTTTTCTTGGATAGATCTTGGATAGACAAAACTTTCAGCAATAAAAATATTTATGTTAAAATCACTTCCGTCAATTCTAACCTCCTTGTAAAAATTCCCAATTGTTAATAGTATATAATTTCCAGCCGTAATCAAATTTTTCGTCTCCGATGTTAATACGACGTCACCAAGGCATTGAAAAACATCATATCTAACAATTGATATGTCACTTCCAGAATCACAATCGCAGAGAATTTTACTCCGTTGACCTCAATTATCTTGAAATTGCGATTCGCTGTTGTCCTGACTTCTTCTGTGATGTCGTCGAAAGATTTAACCATACACGTTTACTCTGTTTTTACTTGAGGCTGCTCACTACATTCGAAAGATTTGTGACCCGATTTTACACACTTAAAACATTTGAAAGTTGGCCATTTACTGTTTTTGGCGATATGATTATCCTGTCCACACTTATAAAATTTTTGATACCTTTGAGGTTGATGCCTACTGAGTGTATCCTCTATTTCTTTCGTAGGTCTTCATCCAATCTTCCAATCTTCTATGTCCTTAGCTTGATACAGGATGCTCTTCACAAACTTTGAATCCGGTATGTCTTCAACAAAATATTGTATTAAGCTCTCCTCATCGAGTTTTATTGGTTTACGAATTTCCATTAAGGTATAAAGGTATTCTCTTAAACTTTCGCTGTTCTTCTTTTTCCGGTTCTTAAGCATTCGGTGTACGTCTATTGCAGCTAGCTTAGTTCCGAATTCTTTTACTAAAACATCCTTTAAAGAACTCCAATTCTTTATACCTGTCTGGCTACGAATGAAAATTTTGGCTGCACGTCGTAAAAGTTGTTTAGCGTATATAAATCGTTGCAACTGATTACAACCAACTACCTCAGCGTAGTCTTCAAAATCATCTTTCTCTCTTAAGGTAAATATACTTCTTTTTACGTTGACACCAGTAACTCTTCTAGCTGAAGCAGCATCGCCATATTCTGAATCTGAATCACCTGTCAAACCAAAATGTTCTAAAAGTCTCTGTTGTAAATCGGCCTTACATCCAATAGTCACCAAACCTATCTCTGTCCACTTTTCTCTCAGTCCTTCAACAGTCAAAGCTAAAATCTCTTGTGAGTCTATAATGTCCGAAAAATTCAAAATATATATAAAAATATCACACTTAAATATATATATAAATCTTATAATAAATCTAATAATAATGATCAAAATATGGAAATTAAAAAAAATTTCAATCTGATTTTTTAATGAATTTAAATCAAAACACAAAGTATTAAAACAGTTAGATTGCTTCTACGTTATAAAATTTCAAAAAAATAAAAACAACTTAATAGAAAAATATTTACATAATTTTAAATAAAACGCAAAAAAGTAAAATACACAAAAAAAATCAATAACTTAACTAACAGGATGCCACGATGTAAAACAGCAACGCAACACGCCTTGGTCACTAGCAAGGCGAATTCATACCAGGTGGAGTCGATAGCCCAGCTGATTGTTTTTTGCTCTCTTTTTGTGCTAATGTTTTGTCAAAAAATACATTGTTTCATATCTGCTAATCTAATGTCAAAGTTGTTGTTTTGTTGTAGTTGTTGTCCTACTGCTCACACCTGGTATGAATTCGCCTTGGTCACTAGTCACTCGTCAATCACTACAGTGTTGTATTTTTATAAGTGTTGCCACTTCTTGTCATAAGTCTATTTGTCCCTGATCCTACATATATAATATTATTGCTTGAAATTTTTTAGTTCCTTAATTACTGATATACTCGATCACAGATCCAGAAAGTTTTGTGGCAACTGCTGTGGTAACAATGATATTCCGTAAGCTTATAATAGTTTTATAATTCATTAAATGTCCTTCCATATCTCCGTTATTAGGTTGTTTTTCCCTATACTTTTAATCTTGTGGATTAAGCAATGTCACTTGCAATTAATGAACAATATCTAGTCTTTTGGCCAAAAAGACGCTGAAATAAATTTTCATGATTTGGATGTATTATTAGGATGAAATAAAACAATTTAGAAAGCATATTCGTTCGCATTTTTATATTAAGTAACAAAAAAATTAACAAAAATCATTATAACCGAAAAAAAAATAAAAAAACAACCTGAAAAAATTTGTAAAAATATCGGTAGGCGTGGTTTTTGTGTCTTAAATTTTTTGAATCTTTTATGGTGCCTTGGCAAAGTTGATTAAACCCGAATACAGATGGACAGATGAACATCATCAATCATTTGATGCATTATTTTGACTCTGTCTGCAAAAATCTTTTGTTTGATTATCAGGGCTTTTAAAAATTCAACTTTGTAGTGATCATCATCTTCAGGTAATGCCAAATAACTGTCATGAAATAAATTCCAAAGAAATATCTCCCAGCAAAAATGAAAATTGTCAAAAATTTCAAATAAAGTAAAAAACATTACGTAACAATAATGTCCAATAACATCCGATGAAGTAAATCCTAATTAAAGAAACAATTTTTTTTTTGTAAATGCGCCTCGTCAGAAAATATAAAAAATAATTAAAAATTATTCTATATATAGAAAACCCAGCAAAAAATGATTGGGTTTTGGTAAGTAGTAAAACTTATGTCCTTCAAAATCGGTTCTCATAAGCGCATTCCAGAATTCTATAATTGTACACTGAACCAAAAAGTTATCTAAATAATGTAAAAATGAGGTGTAAAATTGAAGAGAAGTAGGTTATTATACAACTAACAAACTTTTTAGTAAAATCTACAGTCGATTTTGGTAAAAAAAAAAATAATTTTGTTAAATTCGTTCTATTGAAGAAATTTCTTCAATATAACTATATTTTTCGTTATTTTATAGGGCGTATATTTGATAAAAAATAAGTTACTAACTAAAACTATTAGTTAATTTTTTTATTAAATTTATTTGTTTAAAATATAAAAATCTGCAACATAATGAAAATAAAGCTGCATAACATTAATGCCTCATTACTTTTATTCCTGTTTTAAAAGGAATAAACGAATAAGGCTTTCAGTTCTGACTGCGGGTATTTGATATTATTTTAACGTTTTTCTTATTTTCTCTAAGAAACTATATCCCTTCAAAATCGCTAATAGTGTTAAATTTATAAGAAAAAATTGATTACATAATTTTAATTTGCACTACACACCGAAATGGACCGCAAATATAATTTAATTATTGCCACAAATGTAAAAAAATAAATTGAAGAAATTTTATATTTAATATGTCGTGTTTAGGTTTAATTAAAAATTAAATTGTTTTAAATATTTTTGCCGTTAAGGATCAACTAGTTTTTTCGTTAATATTACCTACGAATTTTGGTTCAGTGTAAGACAATAATAACACACTGCATCCTCTCTCAGAGGTATGTAAGCGAATAAGTTTTTATAAAGAATTTGGAGAACCTAAGAGACCTACCAAGCAGGTTGGAAGGGAGAGTCTATTTCTCTCTCCCTTACAATCGTGCTTTCAAGTAAACGTAAGTTTTTGCTGGGGAACTGCAATTGACACTGACTACTATGAAAATAATTTCCGAATATTAGGGGGTATTCTTTAACATACCTGAATATTTCGGCAAATTTTTAGAAGTTATAGAGTGTTTGGTAAAAGTCTGAAACATATTCCCGTTTAATATATATGTTTACAATACAATATTCTTACCTCTAGTATTTAAAATTTTATTCTTTAATACCAACTAGATACACTACTAGATTACATAGCAAAGATAATCTTGGTATTCCAGCAGTTAATATAAAAACTACTCAATAAAAATATGAGCTAAAACAAGCTTTGTAGTTTTCTGTTTCTGCTTTTGTTTTTATAGTGTGTCTATGATGACTATTATTAAATTGCTTTTTAAGCTTAAGATTTTCCTTTTTTTATTTTTTCGAGTTTTTTGGAATTGAAGTAAAGAGTCGGCTTTTTTGGACGTTAAACCAAAACAACTTAACCCAAAAAATTGTTCTCAGCTACGCTCAATTAAAAAAACAATGCAGCGATTGGTAAACGTAGATAAACAATTTCTAGTGTTATTTAAAATGAGAATTAAACGAACAAAGATAGATCTTTTTAGACATTAGCATCCCTTATATACCTTGCCTCCAACATGCTACATACTGCTCTTGTCACTTGATTTTGTGGCAAAAGTTCAATTTAAAATTTGTTTATGTTTAAGTATTTTAGTAAATATTCGCATTTTTCATAAAATTTAAATTTTTTTTATACATGAAATGAAATATATGTATATTATTTGATAGTTTTGATTTATTGTAAAATTTTGATTTTCAATGTTTTTGAAAATTTTTTAAAATTTTCCGAATTTTATCTTGTATATAAAAGTGTTATTTAGGCTATTTTCTGGTATGCTTTAGTAAAAAATTATAACCATAAAATATATGTTAAAACATTTTATATTCTATTAGATTTTATTTTTTTCAATTTTATCCTTACCATTTAGCCATGATAAAAAAATTTGCAACAAATTACTTACCATAAGTTTTAAACAAAAAAGTTATTTTACACTTGTTGTTTCTTATCATAACACCTGACATTAATGCTGCTTATATCTATTAAAAACACGCACATTACAATCCCTATTGTATTTAAAAACAACAAAACTTTAATATTATTCAGACATAGTGTGAGTTAGTAATTGCGCAGCAAAACACAAACACAAATTAAACAATCGGTAGGGAAAAACTGCTACACTAATTATTAAATATTACAAACTAGCTGTGACCGCCACTTCGTCAGCGTCCTGGCAACAGTTTGTTCCATTTAGCTTTGAAAGCAACTCACACCAATTCTTATTACTCCTATTTCTGTAGTGCTTCAGTTATGGTTAATGTATTTATTTATATAGAGGATCCTGGATAAAATTCTAAATCTATATATATATGAAGCACAAAATGTGTTTGTATGTTTATTTGTTTTTTTGACGGAAAGCTATAGCTACACTAGTAAACCGATATTTCTGAAATATTCACGGTTTGTTATTAGATATACGGTTGGGTTCTTATTTTTGATATTCGACATGGGCGTGGTACCTCCCATACAATGTATTAATGTAAATATTAATCATCGTGTAGCTTGATAACAATAATAGATAGCACTTTGAAATTTTGCACGGTTAACTTCTATATTAACATACATTGATTAGGGAAAGATAGACTGAAATGGAATAGTGGGCGTAGTACAGCCCATACAAAGTGAAAAAATATTATCCTGTGTCTAGGTAGCACCTTGGAATTTCGCACCACTAACGTCCATATTAACGTACATAGTCAAGCTTAACACGGGCTGAATTGGAATAGTGGGCGTGGTACCCTTCATACAAAGTGAAAAATTATTATCATGCTCCTGGAAAACTGCAATAGATAGAGCCTTGAAGCGTTGCACGAATAACTGCTATGCTAATGCGCATAGTATGCCAAAATACAGAATTAATTGGGACAGTAGGCGTGGAACCACCCATACAAAGTGAAAAATTATTATCCTGTAAGTAGGGAACTGCAATAGGTAGCGCCTTAGAATTTCGAAGCAGTAAACATCATATTAACGTACATAGTTTAGCTAAACACATACTGAATGGGAATAGTGGGAGGGGTACCTCCAAAACAAAGTAAAAAATTACTATCGTGTTCCTGGCGAATTACAATAGATAGAATTACAATAGATTGCATGAGTCACCCCCGTGAAAATTCGTAAAACCTACCAAAATACAGAATGAATTGGGACAGTGGGAGTGGTACCTCCTATAGAAAGTGAATTATTGTTATTGTTTACATAGAGTACTATAATAGGTATGGTCTTGACGGTAGGTAAAAGTACCCCTCATGTTCATGTGAATATTCTAGAAAAACATTGGCTGGATTGGGACAGCGATCGTGGTACCCCCATACAAAGTAAAAAATTATTATAGTGTATCTAAAGAACTGAAAACCAACATATATAGTCAACATGTATAGTCAAGCTAAACACAGGCTGAGTTGGAATAGTGGGCGTGGTTCTTCTTATACAAAGTTAAAATTATTATCGTGGTCCTGGCACACTACAAAAGATAAAGCCTTGAAGCTTTGCGCGAGTAATCCCTATGCTAATGCGCATAGTCTAGAAAAATACAGACTGGATTAGGACAGTGGGCATCGTACCTTTTATAAAAAGTAAAAACTTATTATCGTGTTAATACGTATAGTCTAGCAAAAATAGATTCCATGGGAACAGTAGGCGTCGTATCTTTCTAAACTAACTGAAATATTTTCGATGTGAGAATAGCGTGCGATTTCAAGTTAAAGCTTGGCCATACTTTTCTTTCAGGTGTTTATTGAATTTTTTGTGGATGGGTGTAGCGAAGCGCACCGGGGATAGCTTTTTTTATATAAAATTCTAAAATTGTTGTAGAGTTCTGTAAACAGTGTTTAAAATATCCCGCTTTCAAAAATAAAAGTTACTGCCAAGTTTGCAGTACCATTGAATCGGTAAAATACGTACTTCTCTATTTTCTATTGGAAATGAGATATTTTTGCTGAAAAAAGTATCATACATTCAAACCAATACACTAAGGTACCTCCTCACAAAATTTTATTGAAATCCATTCCGTAGTTTTACATGATGCGAACACAGACAGACAGACAGACAGACAGGAAAAAAGTTACTGTTTTATTATATGTATAGATTGTCAGTGTTATAATAACAACACCAGCGAGAGTAACAACTACAATAACAACTGCTATGATGACAGCAGCAACAACAAACTAATAACAACAAAAGCGGAAGTAAAAAACATGATAAAACAAAAGTAACAAGAAAAAGTTTCTCGTTTTTTTTTATCAAAAACACTAGTTATTGTTCATACCGTTTCATAAGGATAAAGTTTATTTCATATATTTTTTAGTGTGTGTGCCTTTAATTATATGAAGTTTAAAGTATAATGACACCAATAGCTGTGCGTTACAATACGAATAAATACGAGAACCCAAAAAAAAACTAAGCTTACAACTGTTAATTTTGGATGATATAGAAAAAGAATGAATTAACAACATCATAGTAAATTACATATGCTGCCAACACACTTAAAGCTTGTTTACATTGCGTGTACAAGTCATATGGAATGTCAGATTTTCCATATGTAAAACTATACACATAGTGTAAACCTCTTGAAACATAACATATGTTATTTACCTATGTGCAATAACATGTGTTAGTTTTTTATTTAAAGCACGCTCTATTTGATGTGTAAAACTATATGACAACAGATGTTTTCAGTGATGTTCACTTTTAGTTTCAAAAATTCCGCTTATTTATTTTAATCATGAATTTAAGGAGTTTAAAATTAACCAATATCTTTGTTCTAAATATTGTTAGTAATTTCATGTTCGCAGATTTATATCGATACCTCACAGGTGATATTAATAATAAAATTACATACATATGTAATCTAATATACATACATATGTTTATTATATATCTATTTGCAAGTTTGTTTAATTGTATGTCAATCACGGTTAAATCGAATATATTGATATTTAAAACGGACAGATCTTTATTTTTTGTAGGTCCAATGGGATATATGTATGTGTTTTGAAAACTAGGGCCAGGAGGGTATATGGGACATTTTTATACGAATGACTCAATTTTAATATTTTTGTGTTTATCTATTTTACCGGTAATAAGAAAGACTGAATTAAATTAAAAATTTACTTTACTATAGTGTATTATTTTAAAATATTTTTTAAGACGGTAAGCAAACTTTGTAAACTGTAATATCACCTAATGAACAACTTTGGACCGCAGGATAAAAAAATGCTACAGAGGTATTGTGGGTATCGAAAGTGCTGCAAATCACTTCATTAAGCCGTTACTTTAGAAAATGAGAGAACTCCATTTTATGAAAAAAAAAAAAAATGAATAAAACCTAAGTCTTATTACAAATTACATAATTTTATGTTTTTAATCCATGTTGAATAGTACTATTTTTTATATTGCAATATATTAAGAAGCATTATAAGAATTGAGCAATCATTCTGCAACTATGGTGAAAAATCTTCGCTATGTAACCTAAGAAATATATGTAAGTATTGTAATTTCTTTCTCTCTTTTTCCATTTTTTACCCTTAAAATTAAATATAATTTTATTTTTTTGTTTTTTGTTTTACTGTACCAAGAAGAATGAAATGATATTGAAATAAAATATGTATGTAAATAAACTATTAAATTTTTTGGTATTATAATTACATTCCAGTAAAAGAAAATCAACAACAACATTGGCGCATACCAAAACCTTTTTTTGCAGCTAAAATGGATAACTATTATTGCATATTAATCTTACATGCAATAAGACCACAAAAAAATATAAAATAAGTCTATTCCGGCTTGTGATTTTTTTAACGCCATTCATATTCAAATCATTAAATGAAATAAAATGGAGTTCTCTAATTTCCAAAACCAACGGCTCAATTATTTTAAAGAAACTTAGTTTAACTTGTCATAAGAATTAGGATAAAAAATATTTTATTCCTAATAAAAAAAAGAGTGAAAATAAATTGACATTAACATCAACAAAATTATTCATTAAATTGTTGCTGATATAGTTCAAATGATATTAATTAATACTTATTGTATTATTTATTATAATTATTTTTTGTTTTGATATAATTTGTCTCTTATAAATTGATTTCTGTACTTTTGTAGAAGCACCCAAATGATAACACAAAACGGTAGTTCTTACCATAGTTGACATCACTAGCGGGTGTCTAATAAAATGAAATGGCGGCAAAAATATACAAAATTGCCTAATAACTTATTACAACAAGTCCGAATAAAGCTATCATTATTAGTTTTATTATATAGTCTAACAATTTAAAAAAATAATCCATCTAAACCACACTTTGAAGACCAGCTGTTTTAAATATTTGATTTTTGTTTTCAACAAAAGGAGGTTATGTCATATGTACGTTTGAACACAAAAATTATAAACCATATGTAAAACACTGATTTTGACATACACATGAAATTCCATATGGATAGCAATTTTGACAATACATATGACTTGTACACTCAATGTAAACACACCTTTAGAGAGGAACAACAAAAAATTGTTTTCACTTTGTAAAAGTTTTTTTACAGCAAATAGAAAAAACATAAAGTTAAAAAAAGAATATAACTTAACTTTTCAATTACGACTCACTACAATAAAATTTTTTTCTTGCTATTTTGCCACAAAATCAAGTGGGAAGAGCAGTATGTAGCATGTTTGAGGCAAGGAATATACAGGATGCTAAAGTCTAAAAAAAGGTAGTGGTATAAAAAAGAAAATCATTGCTGTATTAGTTAATTATTTTATAGTTGGCTAAGCAAATCTAGTTTTTGTTTCTTTTTGTGGATTAATTGCCAGTTAAAATCAGTGTTGAGATCTGACAATGTTTATATATTATCGCCCCAATGATAAAATTGTACCAAGTCAGCTTCAATTGTACCAAAATTTGTCTCGACATTTATATAGGATAAATCATTATGCAAGGGTATTACACTAGAATATTTTAAAGTAATGGTAACTGACCTTATATTTCTGATTTGTGTTGCTAAGTTACTTACAATTATTTATTTTGCTAAAATACTTACGTATTTCATAAGCAAAAACTGACAATGTTAGAAGCTGGTTACTCTACAATCTCCAGCCGGTGTTGCAAACTCCACCAAAGTAACCGGAATTTAAACCGATAGAGTATGGCTGGAATTATTTGGAAGAATAATTAAAAATGCTTTACAATTTTTCATTTGAAACAATGAACCTTAAACTAAATAATAACTAAATAAAAAAAATAACATAAATAAAAAATGTTGCAATTTATTTATTTTAAGACAGGGTAGGAGAACAGTGAATTAAACATGTTTATTATGGTAAAAAAAATATTTATAAATAAAAATCTTTATTGAATAAATATTATACCAAATTTGGTACAATTGATTCCAATATAGATTACTTATTTCCAGAAAATATCTTATTTCCAAGAGAAAGTGGAGAAAAAACAGCGAAAGTAAGCTTTCCGATATAAAAGTACTGCATAGTAAGGCAACTATAAGTTTTAAACACAGAATGCGCTGACAAAATATGAATTACTTACTGCCAAATAGCCAAGTGAATAAAATTTGTATTTGATTTGTATTTTTAACCGACTTCAAAAAACGGAGGTTATCAATTCGTCTGACTGTTGCTTTCTTATGTTTGTGCCCGCAGAATTTCTTATGTTTGTGCCCGCAGAATTCAGCTATTTCTGCGCCGATTTAAAATTCTTTATTTAATAGGTTATGCTTGCAGATTGGTCCCATTTAAAAACAGTTGATTATTTTAAAAATTAAAGGGTGTCCCCATACAACATACCTGTTTTTTTCATGTATTAAGAAGCTTAAAGGGCACCAATCCCCAATGAGGTAATTTGACCTATATGGGCCTATCTTTTGAACCGTTATAGGCAAAACCTTGAAAGCTGGAGAGAATGTCGTTTTAATAAAAAGTATAAATATTTAAAATTATAAATTAAATGGTGCTCCAATAGTTCATTTAATTTGATGCATATAGCCATTCTTTTGAACAGTAGTACACCGACCGTTGAAATTTAGAAATAGCCTGTATTGCTATGTCGCTATAACAAAAAGTATGAAAATAAAAGGGTGTTCCAATAGTTAACGTAATTGTATGTATGTGGCCAAATTTTTGAACCGTTATAGACAGAAAGCTGAAATTTACAAGAAGTCTGTATTACTAACTCCGCTATAACAAGTACACAATTTGAATTTAGAAATTAAAGGGTGTCTCTAATGTTCATGTAATTTGACCTATATGGCTCTTTCTTTTGATTCGTTATAGACAATCACTTCAAAATTAGGCAGAATGTCCACTACTTTATCGGGTATAATAACAATTATACATTTTTAGAAGTATAATTAAAAGGGTGCTTATGTAATTTGCTAAATATGGCCAAACTTTTGTTTTAATTTTTTGTGTAAATTAAAGGGTGTCTCAATATTTGAAACCGTTATAGATAGAGGCTTGAGATTTTAATAAATTGTGTTTTGTTATGTGTAAAAGGTGTCCTCCTACCTGACGTATTTTCAGTATATGAAATTAATTCTAAAACCGTTATAGACAGACATTTGATATTTACACAGAACGTATATTACTATGTCCGCTATAGCAAATTTGATGCATGCCTTATCGTTTGAGCCGTTAGAAAGACAACTGAAATTTACACATAATATGTATTACTATAGTAGCTATAAAAATTTAAAATTAAATGGTGTTCCCATGAAAGACGGATGATGGTGAAAGTAGCTTAACTTTTTAACAGTAATAGGGGAGATACTTGAATTTTAAAGAGTCTTTACTTTTTTTCTGATATTTTTGGTGCATTTTGTGTATCTTTTATTTGGTTTATATATAGTTCTTACATATTACTTCTTACATTTTTAGTTTAGATCTGGTACCCAACTATCTGTTTTGAAGGCGGTTTTTTTGCTAGAATTATTTAGTTTTTATTTTAAAATTTTTTTGCATAATTAAATAATAATAAATTAATAAAAACACTTTTCAAGTTTATGTTTGTTATTCTTTCGTTCTAGTTAAAAAAACTTCGCTTAGGAAAAGAAAGTCATTTGTTTATGTCATTATTATTACCATCATTAGCAGTGAATATTGTGCATTTTAACTTTGTTTTTTTTTTTTTTTGCTTAAAGCCAATGCCTTTTCCTAAAATAATTAACGAAACATCAACAATTAAAAAACATCAACAATCAAGGCAACGCCTTGGACGATTCTCTTTTACTATATTTCAAAGATAACTTATTTTAGATAAAATACTAATTACTTAATAAAACAATCCTAGCCATATAATGCTTTAGCAGTAAAATTAACTTATGCAAAAACAAAAAAAAAAAAAGTATAAAAAGTTGATTAAGAAAAAAGCCTTTTGATTGATGGCAACATAAATTTTCGTTTATTTTTAATAGCCAATAAAATGTTTTTGGAAAATAACAAGTAGTTTTGGAAAATAACAAGTAGTATTTACGTCGTTTTTTTCGTTGGTCAAAAAGGTTGTAATGAATGATGTGTAGTCCTTTCCGTTGACAATCACTTAGGTCGTTAGCAATGTGGTATGAACTAAAGATGCCACTGGAACAAAATATGCACTATACAGTAACTTTGTTTACTGTAGGTCAGCGTCAACACATACATATATATCAATTTTGCTTCCTAATATTAATATTTATCGAAAAATTCGCCTGCGTGTAACGTTAACTTTCCAGTCAAAATTGTTCACAAAAAAATTATTTTTCAGATTCGAACAAATAATTTGCATAATCAGAACATTTTTTGTTTGAACATGGGCCTATAAAAAAAGTTGTAAATTCAAACAATTAATTTTAAAATTAGTTTTTTTTAAATTAATTTTTTAAACAAATATTTGTGATATTTGGTAAAGAAAGTTTATTAAAAATAAAAAAAAAATTGCTGAATCGAACATAAAGTATACTGACCTTTAAAAAAGAAAATACAAACAAATAATTTAACTGAATCAAACAAAAAATTTACTGAAATTACAAAAAAAAAAATCAAATTCAAAAAATCAAAATGGGGTGTAGAATTGAAGAAAAGTAGGTTGTTATACAGCTAACAAACTTTTTCATCAAATCTACATATGTGATGGTTACTACATTTTACCAATATTATTATTTGAGTGTACAGCTATTCAACTTTGATAAAAATTTTAAATACATTTTAATAAATTTTTTTTTTTCGGTCATGTTAGCCTTGACTTTAATTTTCTTCATGTCATTTGGAATCAATAATTTCTTTCATTCTGAAAAAAAATCTATTTGAGAAGACGAAAAGAATAATTCTGTGAAACAAAAAAGATTTATTAAATTTTTTAAATTTTGTTTTGTTTAAGAAAGCACAAAAGCTGTTCAAATTTTCTTTGTTGTTACATTATCTCTTTGTTTACGCGCTTTATTTGTAACAAAACTGGTAAGACAAAAAAATTTTACATATTTTAATTATTATTCGGAAGTTCTAACTTTTCTATACATATTATTTTGATTTAAGAATTTTTGGAACTGAAATTGGCATAGCAATTTAATCAAGATTTATCAATTATTGTGCGTGGATAAAACCTAATTAGCCCTCAAAACAAGGGAATTAATTGTACATATAATAGGAAATGCAATCTATATGTGCATAAGCTCATATCTGTAACAATTGGGATCACTACAAACATTAAAGGGGAAAAATTTGTGAAGGAGATAATACAAAAAAAAAAAAATAGATATATACATATGTATATATTTACATATATATTCTACCTACAATTGTGGTGTTATAAACTAAATATTACATACAATTAGCTGATACAATCACTATGTATTAAGAAGTTTGTTTCGTTAAATTTTGTTTATTTATTTTACCTTAAACTGGATTTTTCATTTTTATAGAAAACATTCAAAATTTTTTTAATTAAATTAATAATTATGCATTCATAAACACAAACAAATATTGTGGATTATATGTGAAGGACTCAAAAGGAATCCATAGTCATATAATCCACGCACGTACGCACAAACACACACATACAAACACTCATATAATCAAGATAATGATTTTATATACCAAATGGCTAATAGTAATTAAAACCTGCATCAACATCAAGTCTTCCGGCGCCTGCAGACATCGATGGAAATTTCTAATGTAAGTTTTAACTTTTTATTAAAATTTTTATCTTCAATTATGGTAAAAGCCACATTGAACTTTCCATATACATATGTATACTAGGTAAAAAAAGTCTCCGTACAAGCGTATTTATTATATATTACTGTTTAGTGTCCTATGACATGAGTTAAATTTCAATCTTTTTAGTGTCTTGTTATGTAACTTAAGTCACTCCTAGCCAGTACGAACAAATTTAAAATATGAAAATGTTGATAAATCCACGTATGGTTGCTATGATTTAAATAAATGCAATTTTTTAAGAAGAAAAAGTCTGCGTACAAAAAGAAAATACCATTAAGACGCTGATAATTTTGTTTGCTTTCATTAAATTTTATGTATTTCTAATATCTAACTAGTCATACAGAAGTATTCTTAATTTATTCGCCATGACTTCAGAGAAAGGCAATTAAGCCTGCTGAAAGAAAAATTATTATTTATCTGTTGAAAAAAGAAGAACCTTAAGTGAAATCGGCGATGTGGTAAATAGATCACATTCTTCAATATAAAGAGTAATTAACAACTTAAAAACAATCGGAGTTTATGTGTCTAAAGCTTCTTTCTGGACGCCCTTAGTAATTAGCAAACAGGGGAAACATGTACATTATAAGTTCAGTGCAGCAAGATCCTAAGATAACTCCTCCAAAAGTGGCTGAAATGTAAAAGCTAAATTTAATAAAAGTATAGCGAATAAAAGTGTTCAAAAAATTTTAAAAAGGAATGGTTTTCATGCCTGTGTAGCCCGTAAAAAACCTTTTATTTCATTTAAGAACAGGCAGAAAACAATTTTGTTCGCAAAGGAACACATTAGTTTGCCAGCGTCGTTTGGAAAAAGGTTATATTCTCAGATGAGAGTATGTATTGCATTTTTGTAATAAAAGGAGGCATATTGTGTGGAGAAAACCCGGTATAGCTTTAGAAAAACTTAACTTGTGCGGCACTGTTAAACACAGTGGTGGTGGTAATATGGTATGTGGGTGGATGGCGGCCAATGAAGTGGATAACTTGCAGTTGATTGATTCTACAATGAACAAGCGACAATACTTAAATATTTTAAAAGAAAATTAAATCAAAGTGTCACGAAATTGGACCTTGAGGGCCGTTATTTTTTTCAATAAGATAATGACGCAAAGCACACAGCCGATATTTTAAAGCTTTGGCTGCTCTATAATGTACTAAAACAGCTACGCACGCCACCCTAGTCTCTAGATATCAATCCCACAAAACATTTATGGGATTTGTTGGAAAGAAAAATATTTTAACATGTAAGGACATCGAAAAGTATGTTAAAAGAAGACTTGAAAAGTGAATGTGAAGCAATATCTGGTGAATATACAACAAAATTCATTCACTCAATGAAAAATAGGTCGGCTGAGGTTCTTAAAAGAAAATGTTATCAAACAAGTTGCTTATTTAAAAATTCAACGAAAATTTTGTCCTTTATAAAGCCAATAATAGATTTGTACGCAGACTTTTTCTTGTATTATTTAAGCACATAATTTCGTTTTTGCGGAATTAGCTAATTTTTTATTTGCATTTTTGTTTTTATAAAAATACTAAATTGAAGTATGAATATACCCCTAATAATAATATAAATTTTAAATTCATTAGAACTATCCTCATATCGTTTTTAAGGATTTTATTAATGGTTAGATCTTTGTACGCAGACTTTTTCTAGCTAGTGTACATATTATTTCTATAATTTCTACTCAGTTATGCTGTTTATAATTGCATAATGGGTACCTTGTTAATTTGAGTTAAAGTTAATATATTTGAACATTATTTTATTAAATTAAACAACTAGTATTAATTACCTTTTTTTAATTATTATTTTTTTATTCTCTCTTAGAATGTCTAAATTAAAAACTTAAAAATAAAAATTCGTTATCATAATGCTTGGGAACATGCACTAATTTTTTTTTTTTTTGTATTACGAAAGGTGAAGTTAGAAGTATGGGGGTAGGATAATCAATTAAGTTGCATATAGATACTTTTTTTTTGGGATGATAACAACTTATATTATATTAGCATGGCGGGAGGATTTCAGTGTGATCAATGTAGCAAATAACATCTTAGGCTTCATTACCTTCATTAACTAATTTATCTTCTCCAATTAGTACATCGTGGATTAAGATTCATTGCACATATTATTTTCGTAAAAAAATATTTATTTAATTTTCTTATATTGAAGAAATTTCTTCAATATGACTCTTTCTTTTTGTTATTAACCAGGGTGTAAATATGATGAAAAATAAGTTAAATTAACTAAAATTTTTAGTTAATATTTTATACAATTTTATTCTTTATAATATTTTTTCATCATTAGATTAAAATATGCGATTATGTTACATATTTTTATCTAATGATAACATGAAAACAAAACTGAATATCATTATTGCTTTTTCGCTTTTTTCCTTTTTTAAGAAAAATAAACGAATAAATCTTTTAGTTTATGTTTGCGAGCATTTGATATAAAATAAAAAATGTATTTAAAATAAAAAACATAAATTGAAAAATTTTCTATTTTATTTATATGTCAATTCAAATAATTTTCCTAAAGTTAAATTTAACGAAATTTCTTCTATTTTACAGCTCTTTTTAGGGTTCCGTACACAAAGTGTAAAAAAATAACCCTATTGTTTTCGCTACAATGTCTGTCCGTCTGTCCGTCTGTCAGCGCCTTTTATCTCTGGAACCGTAATAGGTAGACTCTTGAAATTTTCACAGATGATGTATAGCCGTTGCCGCTATAGCAATAAATACTAAAACTTATAGGGTGTTCCGATAGAGAGGTGTTATTCACGAATATCTGCTTATTACTTGAACTGTAGGAGGAATACGCTAAAAATATGCAATCAGTAATTAAAACTTAGTTCGCTATATAAATAAGTGTAAAAAAATAAATCTAAAAATTAAAGGGTATTCCGATAGTGGCGTGAGTTGCATGTATAAGGCCTAAGTTTTGAACCATAATAGGTAGACTCTTGAAATTTGCACAGAAGGTGTATAACTGTGGCCACTATAGTAATAAATACTAAAACTTATCGGGTGTGCCGAAAGTGACGTGTTATTTGCCTTTATGTCTTTATTTCTTTAGCTATAGGAGGCAACCACTTAAAATTTGCAGACAGTAATTAACTCTATATTCCCTTTCTATTAAATTAAACCTTAAAATTAAAGAATGTTCCGAGAGTGACGTGGTTTGTGTGTATATGGCCTAAGTTTTGAACGATAATAAGTAGACTCTTGAAGTTTTTACAGGAGGTTTCTTACTATGGAAACTATAACAAATAATAAAAATTAAAGAGTGTTCCGATAGAGACGTGATTTTTAATTAAATAGCTTTATTTATTAAACCGTAATAGGTAGACTCTTGAATTTATTACAGTAGATGTTGTACTTCGGCCACTGTAACAATTACTAATTGCTAAAGGGTGATCCATCAGTAACATAGGTAGGCCTGATTATTTAATAGAAAGTGTATTGCCATGTTTGTAATAACAACAGTTGCAATAGTGATGCAATTTTCACGAATATGACTTTGATTTTAAAAAGAAAAGGGTGGCCCATAAGACATGAAAAAATTAACAACTTGAGTTTTTAAAGGCGTACTAAACATAGTACGGAACCCTACGTGTGTGAGACTAATTCGCACTTGACTGATTTTTTCATTTATAAATGAGCCATGTGAGGTGTAAGTGTATTTTTAACCGACTTCAAAAAAAGAAGGAGGTTATCAATTCGTCTGAATGTTGCTTTTTTTTAAGTTTGTGCCCGCAGAACTCAGTCATATCCGAACCGCTTTTTAAAATTTTTTCTTTATTAGAAAGGAAATGCTTACAGATTGGTCCCATTTTAAAAGAAGTTCAGAATTTTGAAAATTAAAGGGTGTCCCCATACAACATACGTGTTTTTTACGTAAAGGGCACCCTTTTAAAATTTTAAAAAACTGCTTATTACTATAGCTGCCAATAATAGAAATTAATAAAAAAATAAACTTAAAAATTAAAGGGTATCCCCACATGTGACGTCAATTTAAATATATGAACCACTTGAACCATTGTAGACAATCACTTGAAAATTGGACAGAATGTCCAATATTTTAATCAGAATTTAAATATTTATAATTAGAAGTTAAAGGGTGTCCCTTACGGATAGACATTTGAATGTACAGAACGTATATTACTATGTCCGTTAGAGCAACAAGTATATAAGTATTTGATTTGAGTACTATTTCTTACACATTACTTTCTTTTAAATTTTTAGTTCAGAATTGATGCACATATATTTGTTTTGTAGTCGGTTTTTTTTTTTTTGAAGAATTATATTTAATGTGGCGATATTTCAGGTTTTGCATCTGAATAATTTGAAAAATATGGATAAATATTAATACACTAGTTTTGTGTTTTTTTTAAATATTAAATTGATTTAAAAATTCATACTTTAAATGAGTTCAATGAGTTCAATGAGTTCATTATTCATGAGTTAAAGAAATAGAAGACAAATGAAAACAAATTCCGTTTGCTACAATTGTCGCCGTGTTGTCAGCTACTTAATGATATTGAAGCCGACAGCTACATCCTAAACTCTGACATTGTAGTGGAAATACTTATTTTGCTTTTATAAAATTAAATAACTTTTTCAAAAAATTATAAATATTTCCTCCAAAACTTTTTGTTTGTATATGAATTTGTAATTTACAATTGTGTACCATTTTCTTTTGTTGAATAAAATAGAAATTAACCTAAGTTGACGACAGCCACAACGGTGGCCGTGTAGCCATGTAGCTTTGCTGACTTCAAAATAATCGTTTTATTTTTGACAGTTTGTAGTCGGTATCCTGATGATGTCTATGTGTTTAATGCACCTAGGTTTTAAAACAGAGATATCATCTATTTAAAAATCAAACGCATTTACAAAAATTTTAAAAATTTAAAAATTTTTTTTTTTTTAAATTTTATTGAAATTTTTTTATTAAATTTAGGACCTTTTTGCAATCTATATTGAGTTAGAATGGTCAGACTAAAGCAAAAAGAAATCCTTACAAAAAAAAATTTCCTCATATTGACAATGGGGGCCCTCGCCCCTCGCAGGGGGTTATTGATCCCCCGAAATCTGTATGCACTCCTTGCGATCTATCAGTCGCAGTCTAATATTTATTTGACAAAAAAGGAAAAACAGAATCATTAAAGCCGAAAGAAATTAAAAAAAACGTGAATAAAATATAGGTGGGCGTGATTTTTGACCCGCAGCCTCCAAAGGAATGACGATACAACACTAACACGGACAGACGGACAGACGGACAGACGGACATCGGTTAGTCAACTTCTCTATGTATAAGGATCCAGAATTTTATTTAAAAAAACATTTATATACATATATAAAGCACAAAATGTGTTTGTTTGTCGGAAAGCTATAGCTGCCTACAACAGTTAACCGATCATTCTAAAATTTTCACAGTTTGTTACTAGATATATGGTTGGTAAATTATGGTACTTTTTTTTGATATGCACCGTCGGCGTGGAACCTCCCATACAAAGTAAATATTTATCATCGCGTAGCTTGCTACTAGTAACAGGTACCGCTCTTAAATTTTGCAACTGTAACCCCTATATACGTACATATTTTAGGGAAAGATAGACTAAATTAGAATAGTGGGCGATGTATCTCTCATACAAAGTGAAAAAATATTATCCTGTGTCTAGAGAACTGAATTTGGTAGCACCATCGAATTTCGCGCCAGTAACCTCCATATTAACGTACATAGTCAAGCTAAACACATTCTGAATTTAAATAGTGGGCGTGGGGTACGTCCCATACAAAGTGAAGAATTATTATAATGTTCCTGGCAAACTACACCAGATAGAGCCTTGAAGCTTTACATGAGTAACTCTTATGCTAATGCGCATAGTTTACCAAAATACAGAATTAAGTGGGACAGTGGGTGTCGTACCTCCTATACAAAGTGAAAAATTATGATCGTGTACCTGGAGAACTACAAAAGGTTGAGTCTTGAAACTTTGCTCAAGTAACCCTCAGAGTAATGTGCATAGTCTAGCAAAATACAGAATACAGTGGGTGTGGTAACTCCCATATTAAGTGAAAAATTATTATCGTATACCTGGAGAACTACAACAGGTTGAGTTTTGAAACTTTGCTCAAGTAAACCTCAGGGTAATGTGCATTGTCTAGCAAAATACATACTGGATTAGGATAATGTGAGTAGTACCTCACATACAAATTAAGAAGTTATTATCGTATTAATACTTATAGTCTAGCAAAACACAGATTGGATGAAAAAGTAGGCGTCGTACCTTGCATATAAATTAAAAAATTTTCGATGTGAGAATAATGTGCTTTTACAAGTTAAAGATTTTCTATAAAAATTAATTTCAAATTAATTTCAAAAAATTAAAATTTTGTTTATGAATCCTGTATCCACCTTCACAAAAATAAATTTAAATAAATACTTTTTCAATCAAAACATGCTTATTTCAAATAAATCTAGTATTCCAATCGATGTTTAAAATCAAGTTAAAACAAATATTTGAATTGGTTCAAAAGAGTATTGGTTTAAAATAAATCGCTCTATTATGAACTAATTTTTATTCAAAACGAGAATAAAGTAAAAATAAAAAAAGTCAGCGTATAGTTTTAGTTTCATGTTTAAGTTTTACTTTTTGCGTTGTTTTTACAAAGAGAAAATTTATTTGTAATATTTTGCTAACCACATGACCAATGTTTTGACCAAAAGACTTTAATAACATTTTTCAATTATATTTTAAATAGTTTTAGTTAAACTCTGCAGCCAGACACAATTTTATACACACAACTGAAATCGTATTTGTGTGTGTGTGTAGCAGTAGTCAGTGTTTTAAATTAAATTTGTGTATTAGTTTGTTTCAGTGCTCTAATTTGGCCAATATACATTTTGAACGTATTACATACATTTGTCTATTAAATTTGTTTATGGCTAAAACCATTTCAACACTCAGAAATAAAGTTAATTCCTATAAATGTATTTTTTTGGTCAAACTAGTGAAACTAGAAAACACCAAATATCAGCCTCAAATATTGGTGTTCAAACACACATGTACGCAATAACAAGTCAAAAAGGATATAATCGTATACATATGCGAATGCTCGAATAGTTTACACTCAAATAAAACGCTTCGTAAATTAATTGATGAGTATTCTTTATTTTTTCTTAAGTTTCTATTGATTCGAAGCCAAGGAGTCATTTCCATTTTGCCTTTCAGCTTCAAAAGATAACTTATACAACGTCAGTATCAGCTTAAATTTTTAAAGTACTGAAAGTAATGATTACCCACCACAAACAATAAATAAATTAATCGGCCATGTAACACAAAAGAAAAAATATATCAACACAAAACCAAAAAGAAGGAAAAATAACGAAAATCTATAAGCCATTAGATTATATCCCTGGTTTAGCGGAAAGACTGAATCAGTCGGACATTTATGATCATGAAAAATACAACTTAGCGATAAAACTAATCAACATGTCGAGTAAACTTTTTACTAATATGAAATCTAAATTAGACAAAATGGACAAATCTATTTTAGTATATGAGATTAAATGTAACGGGGACGACACTGACATATGCCAAAAAGTTTATGTTGGTACAACTAAAACTAAATTAAAAACAAGACTCTCATCGCACAAATCAAACTTAAAAATTAACAAACAAATGAGTCAAAAAACAGCCCTTGCAGCCCACTGTGCAACAACTGGACACCGACCAAATTTTGAAAAAGTGAGAATACTTGTGGGAGAGAATAACTCATCTAAACGATACATTCAAGAAATGTTACATATAATAAATATTCCAGCAGAAATGAAAATTAATTACAAAACAGATACAGACAATTGCGCTCATATATATCGATACACGATCAACAAACACAAAAATGAAAAACAAAAGAACAGTCAGTGACAAAGCTTAAAAGCATCAACAACGGAAGATACTGCAATATAATTCATGTAATTTTAATTTGTTTGTTAATGTTTTTAAATTGTTTTCCTTTAAATGTATATTTACTGTTTTTAGTCAAATTTCCCTGAAGATGACCAACAAAGTTGGTCGAAATATTGGAATAAAATTAGTTAAAAAAACAACACAAGAGTTTTTTTTAATTTATTTAATACTAGGACCAAAAAGCCCAACATACTTTAACAATTATTTTTAAAGTACTTTATTTAATTTTATATCCTCATATCGTTTATTTATAAATCAAGACCGAAACTTTTGGACTAAAAATGTAAAATTATTAGCTTTTCATTCTTCAACTAGATCTATAAAATGAATATTTATGGTCTCGTCTAGAAAGAAAATATACAAAGTTTTTTTGTAGTTAAAAAATTGTTCTAGTTTATGGCCGCCATGTTTATTTTACTACTACGAAGAATGCCTACATGCATACTAATAAATTTGTATGCCTTTGATATGTATGTAATCCAAAATAGCCTTTAATTCTCTTATGCATTTAAAATCATGTTAACAAATTGTTTACACAACACTGAATACCAAATTCTATTTAAATATTTTTCAAAATTTGTTATCTTAAAAACCAAACAACAACTAAATTGTATTTAAGTCTACCCTATCGGCAACTCAGTTTTCTTTTAATGCACTTGTGAGGAATTGTATTGATGTACATATTTAAATTTAACACTTTGTAAAAAAAAAATTATATCAAAGTCACCTTTGGAAAAAAGGGCAAAAGTATTATAATTTAATTTCATTATAAGAAAATATTGTTAATTTAAAGACGTAAAATAATTTGAGAATTAAAAAAATCAACGATAAAAAAGAGTGGATTCTTGAAAGCTATTTGACTAGCACTTACATATGCATATGAACACATAACGCATTATGAGTTGGATAGGAAGACTCTTAAGGTATGGAAAAAATGGGTTTCTTTGAATAGCGCAATACTAACACAGTACAACACATGATTTATGAAAGTAGCCCCAAAAAGAAGAACTGCTGCATTTTTAAAATTTTAAGTATTTATAGGTGTTCTTTGATCGATTTTTGTCCTTGAATATTATGTCTAACTGGGATGATGATGCAGACTTAGAACATGAATATGAACAACTTATGAAGAAAATAAGGTCATCAGAACCAAATTCAACTTCAACGAGGATCGATAGTGACAATAATTGAAAATGTTCTAAATTTTGTTTCCATGCATAGATAACATATGAAAATATTCATACATTTATTTTTTATCAATTAGAAATAAAAAATTTCAATATTTTAGGCAAAAAATAATTTTTTTCTTCATACATTCACTTAAAACTGCGAAACTGTTGCTTATGTAGCGAAACGTTGTATGAAGATTAAAGGATTTGTAATTCTTAATTTTTTTAGTGGTTCTCGCGTTATGACAAACAAAAGAGCCTAAAACGTGACAAATTCCCCTACACGATACTTACTAACTTCAAATTAATTTTTAAATTATTATTTGATGAACAAACGAATGACGCAGATGTTTTTCTTTTTAGGGCTACTTTCATAAAAAATTATCAGAATTGAGTGCCGAAATCAATCACCTCAAAAATGTTGTACTGTCAATTATAATTGAACTGTCTTTCCCCCTAGGATCATCATAACTGTCTTTTTGTATCATCCTTGTTCCAAATTGGAACAAGAGGGATTTTTATTCTGTAAAACTTGCCAAAGGCAAGCAAAACAACAAAATTTTGGTTCAAGATAAAATAATTATTTATCTTCAATGCTAGTTGAGCAGTACTAAATACTTCATCATAACCAATTTTGAAACAAAGGCAGAATCACTTAATTAAATGAATAAAAACAAGCAATATTCTACTAAAACCCGTGACACCTAATTAATAAATTGTTCTTAACTCTAAAAGTCAACTAACTTCAATTTGTTTATTTCCTAGCAAAATGTTTGCTTGAAACAAAAAAAAACAAAAATTTCTATAATTACTCTCCTTTATTACACATAAATTTTTTTTATTTCATAAAATTAATTACATCTAAACCCTTTTTAAAAAGAAAAAATATCTTTAGAATCTAACTACATTCATGCATAAAAATCCAGTTACCTACGAACTCAGGCCTGAATTCAACATGGGAAAAATAACTGGTGAGTTTAATTTTTAAATTATTATTTTACACAACTCAATTCCTTAAAAAACATTAAAAACACAGTTCCTTTAAAAATTATAACCAACTCCTAAAATACATATGTATGTAATTTGTTAGGATATCGTTTTAATTTTAATTTTTAAACATTCCATATTACATACGTTTTATAACGATGCATTTTGCTAATAAAACAAACTATATTCAAGGCAATAATTAATATGTATTGTTAATATTTTTATTTTAACACCTCGAACGATGTAGCGTACACTAGGCAAGGATTAAAGGGGCTACTTAAGATGATTTATAGAGTAGCATGGTAGGGAGGGTAAAGACAGTTCTTAAGAACTTACCACCTAGTCCTTTGGCTTTCGCGAATATTGATATAATTTATGTTTTTGTTGTATAGATCAATGTACGTAACTTCTTTTTAACTTTGTGGCGACAAGAACATCCCCCACGGTCGCGGTAGTATAGGTAGCATGGTCTTCACGAAGTTGAAAGTTAAAACGGTTCGTTACACACTTTAAGCTAACTACTTTGCAAGTTGATACTTGGAATATTTTTATTAGAAATAACCGACATTTTAACATGGCTATGTCCTAGGGTGAAGTCCAATGTTTTACTGACTAATCAGAAATTAGCTTAAAATTATTCAGTTTGAAGTTAGCTATAAACTGAATATACATAGTATATGACTTAGTTATAATGGGACTTTGTAAAAATATGCAATAACATTTTCCGTTTATAATATCATTCATATACAGTGGTGTCCCATAAAATAGAGCCACCTTTTATTACATATTTCGAATAAGCAAAAAATATACTAAATCTTCATAACAAATTTTAAGGTTTATATTTTTGTGAGACCGTAGAACTGACCAACTAAATTACTAAAGACTGGTTTTGATAAAAAACTTTAAATGAAATATATACGTAAAAACATTCGAAATTTAAGATTTTAGGTATGAAAAAAATAAAGCCACCCGCTTCAATTATCTAAAAAACACAAAATTCCAAGAGATGAATAAAATAATATACTTTAATTATTTCCAAATTACTTCAGTACTTAGTGGAATATAATTTATTTTGATAACCGCTGAGCACAGTTTTGTCATAGGGTCAACATGTTTTTGGCATATCTCAATCAGAATATTACGCCATGTTCCTTTTACTAATGCCCACAAGTGATCTTTATTAGTTGCATGTTTTCCCCTAAAAGCTGATTTAACTATTCGCCACAAGTTCTAAATGGATTTAAGACTGGTACTAGCAGGCCAGCTAAAAACATCAATCCCATATTTTCCAAACCAATCTTTTGCCCACTTCGATGTGTGTTTCGGGTCATTGTCTTCCTGAAACACAAATCCTAGTAACATTTCTTATTCTGCGTAAGCCATCATATAACTGTTAAGCAAATTTATGAAAAATAGCATTCATTCTTTCTTCCCCCCCTAACGATAGGCCCAGTTCCAATATATGAATAACACCCCCACACCATAATATTTCCGCCACTGTGTTAAATGGTCTTTCTGGTGCTTTGAGGAAGACATTTGGTGTTTGGTGGCCTTCGTACACAGTGACTGCTTGTCAGAGTTAAATACATTTAGTTTTGATTCGTAAGACCGCAAAGTTTCTTCAAGTGATCTAAGGACAGTAAAATGTAGAAGATGAGACTGGCTCTATTTTATGGAACACCACTGTATATACTGCGTTTTTGATTGAAGCTTTTTAAAAATAATAATACATGAGCTACTCGATATTCAGTGAGATATTTGCCAACAAATAACATTAAGATATAGTTAAAATTAAAAAAACCAAGATACCATAAGGTATTTGACACAAATTTTCATTTTATAATTAAAAAAAAAGAAAAGAAAAATATGTACATCAAAATTGTCAAAAAAAAATTATTTTTGATTTTGGGGAGGTTCTACATTACGTTGCAGTTAGCTTATAGTTATAGTTACCATATGCAAATACCATATACTATGTACAATACAAACAGTTAAAAATAAGAGATCAGTGCACATTTTCATTACAAATCCTAAATATTTACTATTATATGTACATTACGTACATGCACCTACGTAAACACATATCGATTGTTTAATATAAATAAATCAGTCAAGTGCGAGTTAGTCTCACACACGTAGGGTTCCGTACTATGTTTAGTACGACTTTAAAAATTCAAGTTGTTGATTTTTTATGTCTTATGGGGCACCCTTTATTTTTTAAATCAAAAAAAAATTACATTCGCGAAAATTTCATCGCTATTGGAACACCCTTTATATTTTGGGAATTGTTGTTAAAACGGCCATGGTAGTACACTTTCTATGAAAATATCAGGCGCCTACCTATTGCGGTTAAAAAATAAGGTAATGTACATGAATAACATGTCACTGGTGGAACACCCTTTTGGAATTAGTAATTATTACAGCGGCCGAAGTACAACATATACTGTAAACAATTCAAGAGTCTACCTACTACGGTTCAAAAAATAAGGCTATTTAAGTAAAAATCATGTCTCTGTCGCAACACCCTTTAATTTTGTTATTTGTTATACCGGCCATGGAAATTCTCTTTCTATGAATATGTCAAGAGTCTACTTATTACGATTAAAATAATGAGTCACTATACGTGTAAAACATGTCATTGTCGGAACACCCTTTAATTTTTAGTAATTGTCATATCGGCCGTGGCAACATATCTTTTGAACAAAATTTTAAGAGTCTACCTATTACGGTTCAAGAAATAAGACGTCATACATGAGAGTCACGTCACTGTCTTTGTTATAGTGGCCGTTGTAATAAACCTTCTGTAAAAACTTCAAGAATTTACTTATTATCGTTCAAAACTTAGGCCATATACACGCAAAGCACGTCACTCTCGGAACACTCTTTAATTTTAAGGTTTAATTTTATGTACTTGTTTAGAAAGCGATCATAGAGTAAATTACTGTCTGCAAATTTTTAGTGGTTGCATCCTATAGCTCAAGAAATATAGACATAAAGGCAAATAACACGTCACCCTATAAGTTTTAGTATTAGTTGCTACAGTGGCCACAGTTATACACCTTCTATGAAAATTTCAAGAGTCTACCTATTATGGTTCAAAACTTAGGCCTTATACATGCAAATCACACCACTATCGAAACACTCTTTAATTTTTGTGTTTATTTTTTTGACTTGTTTTAAAGCGAACTAAGTTTTAATTACTGTTTGTAAATTTTTAGTGTATGCCTCCTACAGTTCAAGAAATAAACACATATTCGTGAATAACACGTCTCTAACGGAACACCCTATAAATTTCAATATTTGTTGCTATAGCGGCCACAGATATACACCTTCTGTGAAAATTTCAAGAGTCTACCTGTTATGGTTCAAAACTTAGGTCTTATACATGCAAATCACACCACTATCGGAACACCCTTTAATTTTTAGTTTTATTTTTTATACTTGTTTATATAGTGAACTAAGTCTGAATTACTTTTTTTAAATTTCAAGTGTAGCCAAGCTACAGTTCAAGAAATAAACACATTTTCGTGAATAACACCTCTCTATTGGATCACCCTATAAGTTTTAGTATTTGTTGCTATAGCGGCAACAACTATATATCATTTGTGGAAATTTCAAGATTCTACCTATTACAGTTCCAGAGATAAAAGGCGCTGACAGACGGACAGACATTGTAGCGAAAACAACAGGTTAACGTTTTTACACTTTGTGTACGGAACTCTAAAAAGGCCTAACTCGATTTTTTGTTATTTTACAGGAGAAGGAAAAAACTTAATAAAATCCGAAAAATTTTAGATACAACAAAAATTTTAATACGATTTTTATTAAAAAAAGAAACACAAATTATTTCTCATTTAAAAAAATTTTTTATTTTTATTTTGAAAAAAAAAAAAATTAAGTTAGGACTTTTTTAAACTGAGTTGCAAATAAGATATATTATAATAATTCGGGCGGGTCACTCTCTATTGAGATACAAAAAAAAATGGTACGAAATCGAACGATTTGTACTCTTTAAAGCGTTCGCGTATTTGTCTTTCGCATTTATTTTTCGCAAAGATCACCACACTTTGTAATGCGAAAGCGTCTGTCGAATTCGTTCGATAAGCACTTACTTTAAAAATATGTTAATTTATATATAAATTGTTATTTTTCAGGGAAATCAAAGCCAAAAAATTACAAATAATACAACGTCAGTTTTAAATTAAATGGTAGATTTTATGATGCAACATAGTGATAGTGATTGGGCCGTGAAACAGTTGCAGCGAGTTAATGCCTAACAAGCAGGAAGCAAAATTTAGCACAAAATATTAAGACAACCTGATGGAGATCTTGTAAGGGATATATGTATGTATCGCTTAAAAAATTTATTCATTATGCTGTTATTTATGTAAAATATGATACTATTTGCGTGGATTTCCTATAGAACTTTCAGTAACAGACAAAGTTAAAATAAAGCTACATATATGAATTTGAAAAAAAAAATTCAATAACAGAATTATTATACCAGCGTTCATTTAAGGAAACTATATCGAACATATGTGCCTGTAACTCGTTTAAGTTAATTTTCGCCATAATCATTGAGCTTTCGAATCGAAATTGCTTTCGCAACGCGTTTATTATTTAATCCCCCAGGTTTAAATAATAAACGGAAGTTATTCAAGAAATTAAGAGGATTAAGTCAAAAGTTGACTGTAAAAAATTAGTTCTTATGACAAGATATCATGAAAAAGATGACAATCTTCAGGTAAAAACTTTTCTAAGTCCTGTTGGTGGTCCCATTTCTTTAAACTAAATCACGGCTTATAACTTTAATCGCCGACTTGGTGTATGTGGGAGAAATACGTAATTGTCAGTTATGTCTGTTTTGAAATATATTGATCCTAATGGGTCATACGCCAAGGCTCGTAACATATTAACTGTAAGATCACCAATACGTCTGCCTAAAATTTGAAATAGAGGTTTGAGCGTATACCTATGTACATTTCTAGAACTTTTATAGTAAGCAATATTTTCCAGGACGAATTGAAAAGTAAATAAAAAGTAAAAGTAAGTAAAAAATGTCTAAACGACATGCTTTCAAAATTTAGAAGACAGATGTGTTACTAGATTAACGTGGGCTCCTGCCACGGTGGCTTTATCCCACGGTGGTCCAAACACCGAGTAATATAAAGTCGTAGACTAGCGCCCCCATTGTGTAGTATAACAACGCCTTACTATTGCCACCAATCGCAATTTGTGTGTATACAGTCACAATGAGTAGCAATTTATACAATATGGCAAGCCTTTTCAAGGCAAGCCTAGATCCATATTATAGCCTCTTGCTTAGGGGTTTGGATACTATCTTAACTCCGTCTGTTGAGAAAGCAACAGCACACTTGATCGACCTTGCACCACATCTACATGAATCGATCTTAAACCGCAACCACCACGTGTACGCCCGAAGGACGAAGGTACCTCACCAATAACCGGTCACAGAGAGGATAGGCTCTCTGTGGGGCCACCGATTCCTGTGGTACCAGTCCTTTGGGCACTGGTCGGGCCTCGAAGAGGACCCGTTTTATAAAACAACAGACCTTTTCATCCAGATTTAGGCTCTAGTAACCCTAGCGTCTGGTGCCCCTATTTTCCCCGAGTGAACCGCGTTAAAGCATTTGCCATTCCTGCAGTGACAATTGGAACCCCCGGGGGTAGGAACGCCCCGGTTCCTACGAAGACAGTCGTATTGCAACCGTTTTATTAGTATAACACATAACAAGAGGTTAAATTGGTTTAACAGCTGATCGAGTTTGTTTCGTTAGACAGCTGTCAAAGTGGCACCTCTTTTATGTTTTGTTTAGAAATTTTCTTTAAATTTTTGACAGTGGACGAAAAATTTTTTGTTTTTGTAAACAAGAACCTACCTTGTATATAATACACCTTGGTATAACATTTTTCAAACGAAACTAAAAACGAGTTGGAGCTTTTTCTTTCAAAAATCCTTTGACTTGACTTAGGCCTTTTTTGAAATCGTTATAAATCTGTTATTTGCAATTATATCCCTCTGAATTTTTGAGGCAAGGTGCATCTGACGTTTCTCTTCCATAATAAACAAAAAAACGCTATTTTGAAAAAATTGAATCAGGCCTTTTTTATATTAAGCCATCGATACATAGGTAAGAACATTCGTTTTATAACCCTTTTCAAAAGAACTACTGCTTTAAAGTATCTTTTTTGCACATTGAATCAATGAAGAAATTTCTAACTTTCTTCATGTTCATACTTCGTACAAACGAAAGAAGTCTTACTCAATAGTTAATGAATGGTGAAGATAAAAGAAGCTTCATGAATATTTCATGTATAATGGTGGTGAACAATTTTTGAAAAAAATTTTTTGCTTTCACAGACGGTGAAAAAGAAAGAAGCTGGACAAAAATTATTTCATAAAAAAAAGAGTTGTGATCAGTTTGAAAAGCAAACATCAATGAAGATGAAAAATGTGTGTGTAAAACTGAGATGTGAAAATCAAAATTTCTTTCGTGTACGGTGAAGAAAACAAAAAGGAAAGCAACAGTTTCTTTATGAATATTGAAAATGAAAGAAGAGAGTAATACCTACCCTGATTGGAAGTACACCCACCTGATTGTGCCTTGGGAACACAATGCGTATGAGCAATAAATATTGCACAGTACGTATGAATTATATATTTCATAACGGATTTGGCAAAAATGATTTGACACAATAATGATAATTTTTTTTATTTAAGAAAGAACTGAATTTCCTTTTTGCAAACCGAATATATAAACTTTAATGTTTCACAATTTTACTAACATATTTTTATGTACAGCTTTCGTTTCTGTTCAAATAACAGGAGGTACAGATGCAATAATCTTTTTTCTGTTTGAGGTTTTAACTATAAATTAGTATCATACTTTCTCGGATTGAGTGGAAGTTTTGCCACTCAGTCCGACAAAATACTGCTGGACATACAATTTCACGCAACGGCGGCGCTACACAGCGCCGTAGAAGTGTTGTTGATAGTTTTTTGTACCTTTTCGGTTTATGTGACAGATTGTTAGGCTCAAATTTTCTAAAGCTCTTCTATGGCCTTAGGAAAATTGATTGCAACAAGAACACTGACAAGCTGAAGGATGGACCCATTACGTTTATATGTACATTATGAAGTCGGAAATTAATATTGTAGAAATTAAAAACGGAACGAAAAACTTATATATAAGATATATAACCACCTTGTACTTCACATGATTATTTGAGATATATTCGTTTAACCCAGAAACAATAAAAACGAAATTTACATTGCAGTTGGATACACCACTTTTTGACATATTGTTATCTATAACTGAAATTAAGTATAAAAATTTTAAAACAATAAATTCAAAACCGCCTCCTTTGTAGCAGTGCGGCTCAAAACAACTGAATACTATCAAACAAAAAAAAAATCAAAGAAGTAAAATAAAAATAAACTGTAAAGCTGCAAATACTTCAAAAACATATATAAAAAAATAATAAATGCATGTTGGACCATCATTCTAAGGATAAATGTATGTAAGTATGGGTATATATGTTTGTGTATTTGAGTTTTGGCAATTCTTTGGGGTTTAAATTTAGTTCTTTACTTTGTTAACTTTAACTTAAAAAACCTTTCACCTGCACACAGTGGAATATTTCGTTTAAACTTTAAACCACTATAGATCAATACGTAGATAAATTGTACAGCATATTGCCAGTAGAATACAATAGTGTATGTAAGATTGAAAAGAGTTTAACATTATGTACAGTCTGTCAAGGAATTGTTTTTACATAGAAAGAAAGTGTTTTTACATACTAAGCTAATATGAATTTCTCTAACTCTTGATAAATATTCGCAATATTTCGTTCTTTGTCTTCTGTTTTGCAAATATATTTTAAACTCATTTGCTTTTACACCGTACTTTTAAAGGTTTAACAATAATATCTTCCTATTAATGGTTTCAAATGCTCGTTTTAAGTCTAAAAATGTATACTGCAAGCAATAGGGCAATCACTTTTACCTGCAACTTCTGTACCAATATTTCTTCGTTCATTTTATGTGAAATCGGCTTGTTCTATAAATTTCTCCCGAATAAATAGTTCGTACTCAAATGCTACTGCTTTATAGGCCACCGACGAGAGATAGAATTTTAGTGATTTTTAACCATAAAATAAAGGGATTAAGCTCTGCCCTGAAAGCTATGAAACATTGCCTCTTATGCATTATAAGGTGCATAAGGTTGGTAGTGTTCATATCGTTCTCACGAGGGTTCAGAAGTTGTCATTTATGAACATTGAAATATAAATATTTATGATATTTATGTGTGATTGGTGATACATTAGCTTCTTATCATTAATACTGTTTTACATAAATGTCTGTATAATTTTTTTTCATTTATTAGATTTTTCATTTGTGAGAGTGCATTTATGAAATTTCACACTTCTTACACTTTGTTACTGCATACGCTGGCAGTTGTTCATTACAAAAAATGTGCATATACATGCATACATACACACTTACATACAATTATGTATATGCTTAGTGAGAACATTTTTTCACGATCTTAATTAATAAACTGTAAATTCTCATACTCGTAAAAACAAAATGTACGAGTGATTTTTTAAGAGCTTGAGAACTTTTTTTAAAAAAAAAACGCATAAAATTTGCAAAATCACATCGGTTCTTTATTTGAAACGTTAAATTGGTCCATGACATTTACTTTTTGAAGATAATTTCATTTAAATGTTGACCGCGGCTGCGTCTTAGGTGGTCCATTCGGAAAGTCCAATTTTGGGCAACTTTTTCGAGCATTTCGGCCGGAATAGCCCGAATTTCTTCGGAAATGTTGTCTTCCAAAGCTGGAGTAGTTGCTGGCTTATTTCTGTAGACTTTAGACTTGACGTAGCCCCACAAAAAATAGTCTAAAGGCGTCAAATCGCATGATCTTGGTGGCCAACTTACCGGTCCATTTCTTGAGATGAATTGTTCTCCGAAGTTTTCCCTCAAAATGGCCATAGAATCGCGAGCTGTGTGGCATGTAGCGCCATCTTGTTGAAACCACATGTCAACCAAGTTCAGTTGTTCCATTTTTGGTAACAAAAAGTTTGTTAGCATCGAACGATAGCGATCGCCATTCACCGTAACGTTGCGTCCAACAGCATCTTTGAAAAAATACGGTCCAATGATTCCACCAGCGTACAAACCACACCAAACAGTGCATTTTTCGGGATGCATGGGCAGTTCTTGAACGGCTTCTGGTTGCTCTTCACTCCAAATGCGGCAATTTTGCTTATTTACGTAGCCATTCAACCAGAAATGAGCCTCATCGCTGAACAAAATTTGTCACATTTGAACATTTGAACACTGATTTTGGTAATAAAATTCAATGATTTGCAAGCGTTGCTCGTTAGTAAGTCTATTCATGATGAAATGTCAAAGCATACTGAGCATCTTTCTCTTTGGCACCATGTCTGAAATCTCACGTGATCTGTCAAATACTAATGCATGAAAATCCTAACCTCAAAAAAATCACCCATTATTTTTATTTATTCACTTTTGAATAGAAAGGAAAAAAATAAATCATTTCACTTATAAATGAACAAACACAAAATATTTCTTAGTCTCTGAATGTCTGAATGAAAGAAGCAGAAAAAAAAACAAAAATATACATAATTACACGTGAGTGAAGATTTCAGTATTATGGTTCTCACCCAGTGCTGCGACTACAAATAATAGATAGGGGCTTCATGGTCAGGTACTGACGTAAGTATTTATTAAGGTTTAAATAAACTTGTCATCTCATCTCTTACTTTGATTTTCAACACCAAATCATTAGCTTGAATCACAACTAAAAGATCATAAAAATCAATAATCCCCTTAAGCAAATCTTAGCTCTTTCACTAAAATTTCAGCTGAATCTCTATCTGATTGGAACACATATGCAAGTGAAAGCAAAGTGCCATGAGGCAACTTTTGTTAAATACAATGTACATTCATTTAATCACGCTACCCTTGCCATTCACTTTACAGCAGCGAGAATAGGCCTGGTTCTGCCTAATACACTTGTCTGAAGAAATTCTGTTCCAATAATGTCTGTAAACTTAAATTAAATATTAAGTACGGCATATACGTATATATTCAGTACTTATTCAGTACTTAATTAAAACAAAACCGGAATTAAATAAATAACTATTGCAAGTAATTTTAAAATTAGTCTAAGCAAAACTAACGTCTGTTTAAACATATATCTTTCATTTAAAGCCAAAATAATTGTATTATTTTAATTTCATAAGTTTATATTTCCAATTTTTATTGTTTTCATTTTTTTTTTGTCTTTTAACAGTGTAACTGAACGGCACCTTATGGCTTTTCAGCAGATGTACGGGTATGAGTGTTTTAAACAAAAACTTTACTTCAGTTTACAACACATGGTGTCTGATACATGTGTTTTCCTTGAAGTTTTTACGAATGTCTGTAATGTTTCATGCAATTTTAAGTTTCCTTTTTGCAACATTGTATTGGCTGTTGTTTTGTTTAAGTTATCACATGAGACCATCTTCTACCTTGGCACTCGTATAGAAGATTCATGAGTACATTTTTGCTTTATAACTTTCTATTTTGTTTTATAACTTTACTATTTTTTCTGCTAAAGGGTAAAATAACAAAATGCTGAAAATATTTTTTCTTTTTTTAAATTTTTGTTTCTACAGTTGCAAGGTAAAAGGAATAAAATTTGTCAGTTAAGTTCATTATAATTTTTGTCATTCTTGGTTTTATTTTGTTAGCCTGTTTATTAGTTATCTTTGAATAATTTAAATTTTAACATCATCATCTTCATTCTTAAGGTAAGGAATTTTTAGTACTGTTTAATAAACCAAGGTTATGTTATATATTTCATAAAGTAAATATAATTATTTATTGATTAAAGAGAAAATATTTAAGAATACAGGTTATGAGGTATTTTTCTAAATTTTTAATATTTAATTTTATTAGTCGAATTATGTATTAACAAATAAATAAATTTAACAATAGTCTCTAACTACTAATAGCTTTGAAAGAATATTTTATTTTCAAATTAGGTTATTCATTTTAAAGAAATAATGGGAAAAATTTAATTTAGACACTAGCAGAATGTAATACTATACATTTTCTGGATCGCTATATCAGTGTTCAGTATTCTTTGCAACTATCTATTAACATCATCTACTTAACCTACCAAACTTAGATAAAAGAATACGAAAACCTTGTTTTCAATAATCTATCATCAGTTGGTGAGAACGAGGTCCATCAACACCTAAAGCTTCCCATCTTGTTTGATGTATTTTTCTTTAATATTACCGCTTTGCATTTGCTGTGGCTTCAGCAAAGCTTTGGTTAGCAATGAGAGCATTTATTTGTTTATTTGTTTTGTCCCAACATTCTTTTTTAGTTGATACTTAATTAGTATCAAACCATAGTTTGTTAGGCAAACCTGATTTCGCGATTCCTTGCGATCTAGTATGTTCATTCTTCTTCATTAAGCATTACTTCAACAATTCATTTAAATTTATAAAATATTTTGTAAAAATGTATTATAAGTATAGAAAATTTGTTGCTTTGTGTAAAAATAACTACAAATATATTGAAAATAAGTAGCACTTAGATTATTCCAAAGGAATATCTGAAAAAATCTAATTATTCGAAAAACAGTATTTTTAAGAAACCACTTTAAAACCAGGTTAAACAGATTTTAATGTATTTAACTTTTACTTTATTATTTTATTGAAAAACTTATAGAAGGTAAATAAAATCAAATGTCGTTAGTTGGTAATTTGCATTTTTTTTAATCTTCATCATAACCCAATTTAGGTTTTTACGGAAAGAAAAATTGACCACAACTACTTTTGCGCCCACTTTGTAAGTAACTAGAGAACTATAATAGGTTAACTTTTGAAATTTTGCACCAGTAAGTCGCTTATGAATATACATAGTTTAACAAAACTCAAGTTGGCTTGGAATAGTGGGCGTTGTACCTTCCACATAGTGTAAACAATTATTATAGTCCACCTGGAGACCTGCAATATCTAGAGTCTTCATACTTTGCACAAGAAACCCTCATACTAATGAATATAGTCTAACAAAACACAGGATGGATTGGAACGGTGGACTTGTTATCTCCCATAAAAAGTCAAAAATTATTATCGTGTATCTAGAGAACTACAAGAAGTAGAGTCACTTTTCACTTTCCAAGAGAAAGTGCAGAAAACGTAGTGAAAGTACGCAAATTAACGATTGTAAAGGTACTACACACCTTAAACTACCTTTTTTTTAAATCGGGATATTTTAAATACGGTTGCCCAACAGATGGCGCTGTTTTTAAATAATGATAAAAAAGAATTACTTACTGCCAAATAGCTAATTGAATAAAATTTGTATTTGATTTGTATTTTTACTTTGTGGAATAACATTCTTATTAAAATATTTTAAGCACCAACCTAGTTCATTAAAATGCACAGTACGATCTGAACGTTTCAGCGAAATGAACTCTAGAATTTTATATAGATTTTAGAATTTTATCCAGGGATCACATTTTGTTTAACTTGTGTATTTATCAATAATAAAGTCTATTAATTTAGTCTACCTTAAATTTCTTTCTCTCTTTTTGGAAGTTTTTAAGGTATATATTGTTACGGTTGTTCTTAAAATAGTAGTAAAAGTAACTATTAGTAGATTGTTATATTTAGGCAATTACGTAGGTATACACGCAAGTTAGTACTACTGTGTAATAAAAATATTAGATGACTACACCTAGTGCAATATACTTTACTACCAGCATTTTCCTGTATTGCCTCTTGTGTAATAAACTATGAAATACCTCAGACTGTTTATAGCCCTGGACATCTAAAGAGCTCAAGTGGAATACCATAAAATACCATTATTAACAGAGACCAACCTATAGATACCTAAAACGTTAACTTCTTTTAAAAGATTTGTAAAGTTTAAGGAATATAAAAAAGTTAGAGGTACTACCGTTATGTCAGAAACGGAGGAGGTTTCATTAAATATATAAAAATTACTCGAAAACGGTTTCTTCGAAAGGATTAGTTAAAAAATCTGAATTGTTAGATACCTTAGTTATATCATCTGCTCAACAGCGTTGCAGATATTCAGCAATTTGTCGAAAAAAAAAAAAATATTTTAAACCAAAACGATTTTGGTTTTTCCAAAAATCAATAAAAAAATTATTAACGGCATATATTCCAGTCTTACCCTACAAGAATACACAAAACGAGCCGTATTTCTTTTATTTGAAATTTAGTTATGATATAAAAAATATTAAATAAAATAATACTGGTCTGCAAAAAATTTGCCCCCTGAACATAAATATGTGGACTATAGTGATCTCAACTCGTTAAATTCAAATCCGCTTTCAGTTTTCGCGTATCACAAACAAACTTTTTTTTATGGGCATGGCTAATATTTTTCCTAAAAAAGGCGACCACGTTAACTTATTTCTAAATTGTTCGATTTTTCGATTTTAATAATTGAAACACCAAAAGATGCGGGATAGAATTACCTTTAAGGCAACTTTACATACATATTTTTTTCGTTTTAAATTGTTACGGAATTATTCAGAAATTGGTGGCGAAAAAAAATAATTTTATTGAAAACAATTACTTTGTTTTGTCTTCAAAAACTCGTAAAAAAAAGTAAATCGACAAATATTTTACATTTTTGTCCTTATTCAAAAAGCTAGGTCTACTATGAAAAAAGCCATAAATGATGGAAATCAATGCACAAATGTTGTTTTTAGTTACAATTGAGTGCAGGTTCTTACTTTGACAAACATTATAAAAACCTCTAAAGTTTTTTTTGTTTCATATTTTATTGTATCGCCAGTATATTTGAACTAATAAAAATTAATCTAATCCTAAATTTAAAATAAAAATAAATGTAATTTTTCAATCTGTAAACAGATTTGGATACAGCACATACAATTTCATTACAATCACGTAACAAGGTTCAAGCTCCCGACTTTGTTTTTTTGTTTCCGACCATTGTTATCACAATAACTACATGGCTAATATTTAAATATTTTTATTTTATTGAAATAAGAATATCTCGAAAACTAGACGTGACAGAAAAAATCTGTGAACAGACTTGGATTCAGCTTACGAAATACAATCTCATAACAAAGTTCTAGCTCCCGACTTTGTTTTTTTTTTGACGACCATTGTTATCATAATAAATACGTATTTAATGTTCCAATATCAGTATTTTAATAAAATAAAAATATCTCGAAAACTAGATATGATAGAAAATTTCTGTGAATAGATTTGGATTCAGCACATAACAAGGCTCAACAAGGTTCAAGCTCCAAAATTTTTTTGAGGACCAGTGTAATTGCTAGGATTTTCGTTTGCCTCTAACGCAATCTATAAACTGAATATTCTATAAATGAACTGGCAGCATTTAAATAAGCACAAATAACTTTAAACGATATTTTCGTGAATGTTTACCCTTATGAATTAAAAAAATCCTTACTTTTTTGACACAAATCAAAGCTTTAGTTAAATATTGTTTCTCATACTACTGTTTAAAAATGTATATTAAGCAATAAAAATTATTTTTTGTTAAGCTTTTCATGTCTTTTAATGTTAAATAGTTTAGGTTAGGTTAGGTTAGAGAGGATCACACATGATTGTTTGTGTGTAGGTTCACAAGACCTTTATTGATTCATAGTGACTCCTCTGATATTTTCCGGTGTCTATAGTTCTGTTCTATTCAGTCCCTCTAAGTAGTCCAGTGATTCTCGCAAATTTGACAATCAGCATAGATTCCACACCCCCCTAAGTCCTCAATATTCTGAAAGAAAAAAGAGCCAAAACATTTTTTGCGTCTGTGTGATAGTGCAGGGCATTCACAAAGATAGTGGAATGTATTTTCCTCTTCTGCAAATATCATTATCGCAAAGTCGAATCTATCTTAAGAAATATCTGAGATGGTTATGTCCTGTTATACTACCTACATACATTTTCAGTTCAGACTTACTCATACCTAACAGCTTATCCATTTTCCCATTACCGTTTTCCCCCAGCAAGGATTTCGTCTGTGTGCATCTGAATGAATTATTCCACATTGTGTCGGCATCACGTACAAATTGTTCCCTTATCCTTCTATACATTGAATCAAGACCAGGATATACGTCTGACATTTATATCCAAATCAGCTCCAGCTCGTGCCAAGTCGTCTGCAGCTTCATTTCCTACGATATTGTAATGACCAGGTACCCAGCACAGTTTCAGTGTGTGTTGAAACTTGAAGTTCTCTGGGACAACGGCTGTCTACCTTCGATCTAATACACATATTACCGAGTGCTTTCAAAACCGCCTGACTATCTATGTAAATAGTGATATTACTAGAGAATATCGGCCTGATAGATAGTAACCTAGCAGCTTCAGACACCGCAAAAATTTCTGCTTGAAAAATGTTGCATAGCTTATCCAGTCTAGAACTGTGTCTGATTCCTAACTTCTCGCAGAATACCCCACTTCCTGTACCATTGTCTTTTTGATCCATCTGTATATATCTCAATTTCTCCAGTTCAGTTATCCAGAGGTTTCCAATATTCCTTTATTGGG
This sequence comes from Phasia obesa, assembly GCA_949628195.1. Taxonomy (NCBI): domain Eukaryota; kingdom Metazoa; phylum Arthropoda; class Insecta; order Diptera; family Tachinidae; genus Phasia; species Phasia obesa. The sequence goes on from CATIVE010000477.1 coordinate 45,114, forward strand.
ATGATTGTAGTAATCTCCTTGTCCCAATAGATTTCAGGTGTTAAATAATCAGTTTCTATGTTCTAGTTGATATTTTCTTATCAACGTTTGAGTGTCCATAATATCTAACATTCAATTGTTTATTCTGTCTTAATCTTAATTGTGTTCTCAATGCATATTCCTTTATATATAAGTTTAATGGGTCGATTCCAAGAATTCTACACAGTGCTTCAGTTGCTGTAGATTTTCTTGCTCCTGTAATGCTAAATGCTATTATTCTATTTACTCTCTCTATAAATGTTGCATGAGTATGTGTTCCCAAAATTGGCCACCATACAAGTGATCCATGACACAGTGTTGGTCTAACTATTGCAGTGTATATCCATGTTAAATACAAGTTTGACTAAGCGCATATCTTAATTCATTTTAATGATTGTTTTGTGATTTTTAATACATATTTTATGTAAATAAGCCTGATTTCAAATGCATGAAAATAATAGCCCTATTTATAATATAAATGCTGTTATTTTGTGCTACAGATTTACTCTCAACTGTTTCAAATATATTGTTTCTGGTGTCTGTGTTTTCATCTTATCTTATATTGTATAACTGTCTACACGTCCAATAAAATGTTTTATCCCTCTCTTAACGACATTCAGCTGTTCATCTTTGTAATTACAAAAGTCAGTCTTTATATTTTGTGCTTGTCGATGTTCTTTTTATTTGAGGCTTTTCCTATCGCATTATGTTCTTGTTTGTAAGGTATGGTATATGTTTTGTTTAACTATTTGCCTGCCAAGTTCAACGACTCCTAAAGTTTTCTGTTTATCAATACTGCAGTCAAGATATTTTTTGGGATAATAGACTTGTTTTGACAATTTTTTTAAGCAGCCTTCTACAACTTGTTCATTCTTTTCTTAAGATTTCTAAGTACTCTCTTCTTTAAATATAAAGTTGGTATCGAAGTGTGATGCAGTTTTGCATACAACATAAAAGTTTTTGTATGAGAAGAGAGATGTGGTATGTTAACAGTTTTTGTAAACAACTTAAATGATTGTAAATATTGAGAGTAATAAAGTAAAGAAATGTAAGTTTGAAAAATATACAGAAAAAAAAAAATAATTTATTTAAAAGCTTAAAATATTTTTAATAAAGAAAGTTTTGAAGCTAGTTTTTTTGTATACTGATTTCTAAAGGTGTAAAGAGTGAAGTAATTTATTCATTCTTGAAAAGTCATTTAAAAAATAAATGATTCTTTTATGCAGTTATAATAAAACGCACAGTTAGTTAATTAGTAAAAAATTATAGTATTAAATATCACAATATAATAATATTAAATATAATAGAATATTATTAAATCGAATAATATTAAAATAAATCGAAAAAATTCTTTAAGGGCTACAACATCTGCCCTTTTTTATATTATTTATCTTCAATTTTTAAGTCAAAAATAAATATATACTTTTTAAGTCCAGCCAGTGCTAGACAAAAATAATTGTTTCACTGTTGTTGCAATCATTTGTCCTCAAACCAATTTGGGTTTGAGGTTCGACTTTTACAGTAGTTTATAATCTAAGCTCAGGGTGGAGTTTCCGCCAATAAGCCAATTTAGTTGTACTACTTTTAATTTCAATTGTGTTAACTTGAAATCCATGTGGCTTTTCCATGTAAGGCGACGGTCAAGATAGATTTAGCGTCTAAAAGCTGCGGTATCATTTGGTTATTTATTTATCTATTTATTTGGTTATTTTATTATCCGGTAAAAGTAACACAATATACTTAGCAGTGGCAGCGATTGTTGGGAACTCTAGGCTGTGTCAAATACTATGGCCGGTGTATAAAATTCCATACCAGCACTAGTCACACGGTCGAGCCAACACCGGTAGAAGATAAACTTCTGTGGTGTTGGTACTTCCACCAATTGCAATTGTCCTGTCGATAAGAAGTAGTTGCGGAATATAAAATTCCTCCAAGAGACTTTTTACCTGCAGGCGAGCTGCTGGCAATCTGGCCAGGTTTTCAAAATGTTCTGTCTTTTATACCCATTCTTGTGCACACACATTCACACACACCTACATGACCGATCGTTTGTTAACATCGGTTGACAGCCATCTTAGCTGTGATGTTACATCTGTTTTAACAGCTGACTGTTTTGATGGTTTGTTTGTCGCTGACCGTTAATTTAATTTACTTTTATAATTATTTCTTAACTTAAGAAACAATATTAAAGTTAACAAATGATAATAATAAAAAAAATAAATGTTAAAAAAACAATAATGGTTGTAGGCGAAAACGAGTGAACGACTTTCGCCGTTACAATATGGCTCCAAAAAGCGGGGGAGTATTAACCAAGGTAAGATAATTTGCGATAGGTATTAGATATAGCACATCTTAAATAATTTTATTGTCATGTAATTTCAGATTTAAAAACACCATTTATGAAACATCAAAGGAAATATGCATATGAAAAGAAAAGAAATTGACTTGTGAGCATAGATATTACATAGTAAGTGTTAATATTAAGGACATTTTAAGCACAGATTAACAGTATATAAAAATATATATTTTCTTACAATCCCTTTTATTATTATGATGAATTTGTAAGGGAACGAACATTTGCAAATCGGTGTGGTGTCTATTCGACATCCGCATGGTGTCAGTTCGACAACAATACGGTATCAAAGTGTACACCTTCGTTGTCAATTCAACAATCCTTCGTTGTCAGTATTTCGTTGTCAAATTAACACCGTCCGTATATGTTGTCATTTTGTATACGGATAGTGCCATTTTTCTCTTGGTGATGGATAAGATAAGCCTTCATATCATATTTTTTTGAAAGCTTGAAAGATGTACACTGTTCTTCTTCTGAAACAGAATTCACAATTTAGAAAAAAAATTTTCTTAGATAGTATCTATAGATAATAATAACTAATAGATACTCGGTGTTGGATTTAAATTAGTAATAGATTTTCGTAATAGATTTCCAGGCCTTTTAGTCTTTTTTTAGCTTAGAAATTATTATTTTCAAACAGATCTTCCAGTCTAAGGGAGACTGGTCCCACAGGTTAGTAGTGAGCTTGTATATCGGTCTGAGGGTTGCGGGTTCGATTCCAGCCAAAAACTCTGGGTGTTGTCTGCAGAACAGCTAGAAGCTTCAAATGTATTAACTTTTGTCTTTTTTTCAACCTGAACAAAAAACCAAGAAAGAATTATTTTTACAGCTACAAGGAGTAGTTCCATTAGCATCTAGTTACTTAATTTTTTTTTCTAATTATAGGATTTTTGGGATTTAAACTAGTTACTTCATTTTTAAAATCACAATAGATAAATCTTACGATGTGTGCTATTTCAAAATCGACAGGTGGCAACTGTACTGTATATACCAGTTGATATATCACAAGTAAAATTTTCAAATAAATTCATTTCCATTTCCGTATCATTTCTCACTACATTCCCACAAAGTTAACATGTATAATTCGATTGTTTAGATGGATTTAATTCTTTAAATTGTCATGGGTGAATAATACTAACATAATTCTAATCATGCTTTAACTTCAATCACTACTCTGGGAATGCTTTTTATTACGCTAAAATCAATAACATCAATAATATTCTTTAGCAGGGCAATAGTTTGCCCTGCTAATCGTTTACATTCTAAGAGGATAAATAATAATTTTTGCTATTGTTATTTAAATTATATTAAAGTAATAATCCTCTAAGACTCTTCTTCCTCTTCAATACAACGTAATATTTTAATTTTTCTATTTATTGTAATTGAAACCAGGTGTGTAGAAGTAGGGGGTTAAAGAGTAGAATATTGAAAGGACATAAGAAAACAAAATTTTCCACAAACTTTGTCAAACATAAGTATTTTATAATTGGTCATCACAATGATCTAAAGTTTCGTCTCTCTTGTTATGGTATAAATGCAAACATGTTTCCATATTTATACTATAGATTATTTAATTTGTATATATGTACCTACTTCCATGTTGGTAGGTGTGTAAGTTTTTAGCAAAACATTTATACTTAACAACTTGTGGCATTTGCTTCAGTATTGCAAAGTATTAAATATTTTCTATTGGATTTTCTAAACGAAACACCTCCCCTTACCCAGCTGCTTACTCTTTTTGTAGCTTTTTCAATTTCCATATCATATTCTGTTTTCTATGTAGCCTCAAGTCTATTTTAATCGTATTTATCGTATTGTTATTTTAAGTACATTTAAGTCGATTGTTATTCGTATTTAAAAACTTGCTTTTATTCAAGTGCTTTTTCTGTTATAATTTAAGTATTTTAATTAATCCAAGTTTAATTGAGCGTTTTATTAAAGAATTAAATGTATTATTGTTGACAGTAGTGGGCAATGTAAGGTTTTAAGAGGCTAATTGCATCGAATATGTTTTCAATAATGGAGGAATGATTACATAAAATAATTACAATTTAAATTGTTTAACAAAAATCTGGAGTGGCCTACACTTTACTATACCTCAAGCACACAGATATTTCGATATATCTATGTATATACAGCACAAAATGTGTTTATTTGTATGTTTGTTTGTTTGTCTGTCAGAAAGCTGCATACTGAAATTGAACCGATCTTTTTGAAATTTTCATAGTTTGTTATTAAATACACGGTTGGTAAAATAGAGTACTTTTTTTTGATATTCGATGTGGTGGTGGCACCTCTCATACAAAGTAAATATTTATCATTGTGTTGCCAGTAACCTCTATATTAACATACATAGTTTAAAAAAAGATTGGTGTGGAATAGTGGGCGTGGTACCTGCCATACAAAGTAAAAATATATTTTCCTGTATATAGAGAGTTGAATTAGGTAGCCCCGGGGATTTCGCACCAGTAACCCCCATATAAACATACAAGCTAAGAGACAAGCTAAACACATGCTGATTTGGAATAGTGGGAGTGGTACCTCCCATACATAGTGAAAATTTATTATCGTGTTCCTGGCGAACTACAATAGGTAGAGTCTTGACACTTTGCACAAGGAAGCCTCTGAATAATGTACAATGTCTAGCAAAATACAGATTGGATTAGGATAGTAGGAGTAGTACCTAAAACAAAAAGTAAAAAATTATTATCGCGTTAATACGTATGGTCTAGAAAAAAATTAGGTGGGAACAGTAGGCTCGCTAAACTAACTAAAACATTTTTGATGTGAGAATATTTGATGTGAAATATTTATTTAACTTTATTTATTTATTAATTTTATTTATTTATTTAATATAATCAAAAAGCCTATTGGCCTAATTGATTATCCAGGTAATTTCTGAGTAGGTTTAATATAATATTATTAACTCTTCCTTATATACTACTTATAAAAATATTTATTTTTATAATTACTTATTTATATACTGTTACGAAAGAAGAATTTATTCATTATAAGCTCTGAACAACAATACTCTCGAACAACAACAACAACATTAATGGTTTATTTTCTTACAATGATGGAAGAAAGAAACGCCTCATACAAAAATTCGCATTTACGCATATACACACACAGATTAAATAAACACTCTTCTGTTAAATACACAGCCACATACATAAATACAAACATAAGCAAATAAACAGCCACACATACAGGTATAAAGGAATAATTAGCCACACATACAGGTGTAAAGAAATAAACAATCGCACAAACAGAAAACAAGAGCAATAACAATCGAACCTGCCAGACCTGTCTGTAATAGAACATTCTGGTGCTTTTAAATCACCTATATAAGTGAATCGTGCTGGCGAGTAGTGTGGCAGTATTAATTTAAAAGTCAAAGAGTTAAGTTGTCGAATTTTAAGAGTGTTTAACAGTTTGCTGTATTTTTCGAACAGAGGTGTTAAATAAATAAAGTGACTTACAGTAAAAGTAATAATAGAGTGTATTTATTTTGCAATTAAAAGAACCCAACGTAAAGTAAAAACGTAACAATTGGTGACAGAAGTGAAATTGTAAAATAACTTAAACAAAATAATAAATGAAAATGAAATTTGAAGAACTTAAAGTGGAGCGCTGAAAAAGGAGTTGAGTAAGCTGGATTTGCCAACAGCAGATAACAAAACAGAACTGCAGAAGAGGCTCATAGATGAATTCTAGCGTCGTGGCATGGACATTGGCGCATATGAGTTCGATGAAAAAGAGGTGATAGAGGTATGTAGCCGTAAAACAACAACAGCAAGTAGCATGGACTTCGAAACGATGTTCGCCGCTATGATGGAGAAAATGGGAGAAAACTCTAGAATGCTCCTAGAAAATGTACAAGAAGCTTCTAGAGCAAACAGCGAAAAACTGTTAGCTGAAGTAAGAGATGAAGTACAAGAAGCTTCTAGAGCAAACAGCGAAAAACTGTTAGCTGAAGTACAAGAAGCTTCTAGAGCAAACAACGAAAAACTGTTAGCTAAAGTACAAGAAGCTTCTAGAGCAAACAGCGAAAAACTGTTAGCTGAAGTAAGAGGTGAAGTACAGGAAGCTTCTAGGGCTAACAGTGAGAAACTAGAAAAAGTTAACGAAAATACAGGAAATTTCTAATACCGTCAATAAACGTGTTGATATCTTAGAAACAAAAGTCTGCAAGTTCGACAAACAAATCTCTGCCGTAGAAGTGCAACTGTCTGGTTTAAACAGAAAAGTGAATCTTCTAGAAACTAGTGGCGTCGAAGTACAGGTGAAGGATGTCGATGTAAAGCTGCAGGAGGTTGAAAACAAGATTATGAGTCTGGAAATAAGAGAAGGTCCAGTACGGGTAGTGACTGAAAACTCAAATAGGATAAAAACTCCCAGTTTCGACGGCACCGTACCCTACAATGTCTTCAAATTTCAGTTGGAGACAGTGGACAGTAAAAATCTATGGAGCAATGAAGAAAAAGCGATTGAGCTGATTCTGGCACTTAAAGGATCTGCAGCAGAAGTCCTCGAAAGCCTACCAACTAGCTGCAGAAATAATTATGAGGACATAATGGTGGCGTTACAGCGCAAATATGGCGGCGATTATAAAAAGGAGCTGTATAGAATGGAGCTACGTGGCATAAAACAAATACTTGAATCGGTAAAGAAAGTCTTAGATGAAAGACAAGGTAAGACAAACGCTAAGTGCTTTAATTGCGGTAAAGTCGGCCATTTTCAACGAAACTACAAGACAGCAAGAAAACGAGCCAGATCTGTTTCGCCGCCAAGAAACAACAAACGGGCGACTCACAAAACATCTCAAGAGTCTTTAAAGTAAAGAGAGCTAGCACTACGGGGCATGAGCTAGCTCCCACAACCGAGGGCCCCACAATCTCCATATCTGTGATGCAGCAACAAAACAGCAATCTTATTGCAAGTATATCAACGGAGGAAAGCGTATTCTGACAATAGACACAGGAGCGTCGCAGTCTATAATAAGGCCCGATTTAGTAAAGGGAAAAGTGGAACAATTGAATAATGTAAGTCTGCGCACCGCTACCGGAGAATTTGCTACTGTCTATGGTAAGGCCAAAGTCAGATTAACTATAGCCAACATGAGTGTGGACCATGTGTTTATTGTTGCCGATATCGTGGACGAAGTTATTATTGGCGCAGATTTTATGATTATGCATGGAGTTGATCTGCGCATGGGGCAACAAATAATGATCTGGCGAAACGTCGAAATACCCCTTGATATTGGATATGTGAGTAAATCTGCAGTAAGGAAGTTGGTTGCTGTAGCATCCCAGAAATTACCACCTCAGGCAGAAACTGTGATATGGGCACGTATGGAGGAAGATTGTGAGGACAACCGGTTGTGGGTGGTAGAACCATCAAGAATTAGGAGTGAGACAATTACAGCAAAAGCCCTCGTGAAAACCTGTAAGAATGGAAAAATTCCTGTGAGAGTGTTAAATCTATCCAACAGTGAAAAGGTAATTGGCAAAAACTCTCAGATAGCCCAATGTTCACCAGCAGATGCCATAATTAATTGCGAGAGAAACTCGGAGCCTGAAAAACTGTCAACTAAAGAGCGCGAAATACTAGCAGGACACGTGGGGAAATGCGTAGCAGAGCTGAAGCCACCTGACAGAAACAAAGCCAAGCAGCTGCTACGAAAGTATGCCTCTGTCTTCGCCCTAAAAGACAAAAGCCAAGGTAGAACGGCAATAGTGAAGCACGAAATAAATACTGGCGAAGCGAGGCCCATAAAACAAGCCCCCAGGAGCATTCCCCTAGCCAAGCGGAGCGAAGTAAAGCAACTAGTCAACGAAATGGAGCGAGACGGAATTATCGAACCATCTTCGAGTCCTTGGAGCTCGCCGGTAGTTTTAGTAAAGAAGAAAGATGGCAGCACTAGATTCTGCGTTGACTACAGAAAGCTCAACGATGTTACCAAAAAGGATAGTTATCCGCTACCAAGAATCGATGACACCTTGGACACGTTAGCAGGAACCAAGTGGTTTTCTACGCTAGATTTACAGAGCGGTTACTGGCAAGTCGAGATAGCTGACAAAGATAAAGAAAAAACTGCTTTTAGTGCTCTCGATGGTTTATGGCAGTTTAATGTTATGCCATTTGGTCTCTGCAACGCTCCAGCCACCTTCGAGCGTTTAATGGAACGAGTGTTAAAGGGACTCAATTGGAAGTCATGCCTGGTGTATCTGGATGACATAATTGTCATGGGAAAGACCTTCGATGAACACCTAAGGAATATGGAAGGAGTCTTCAGGCGTATATCAGCGGCTGGACTGAAGCTCAGTGTTAAGAAATGTGCATTGTTTCAGAAGGAAGTCAAATACTTGGGGCATCGTGTAACAGCAGAGGGCATATCAACCGATAAAGATAAAATACGGGCAGTAAAGGACTGGCCTCGTCCTCAAAATTTTCACGAGTTACGAAGTTTCTTGGGACTCTGCACATACTACAGACGATTTGTGCCAAATATTGCTAGTGTTGCTGCGAGCCTACATGAGCTAACCAAAAAGTCGCGACCTTACCAGTGGAGTGAAGCAGCCGAGGAAGCATTCCAGAAGCTCAAGGAATTGTTGTGTGTGGCACTTATCCTGGCATATCCAGTAGCTGGGCAAAAATTCATGCTAGACACTGTTGCAAGCGGATATGGAATAGGAGGCGTGCTGTCTCAAGTGGTCGATGGGACAGAAAAGGTTATAGGCTACTACAGCAGAGTACTTTCGAAGCCTGAAAGAAACTATTGCGTAACGCGACGAGAGCTTCTAGCATCATTGGAGTGCATTAAACGCTACCACAAGTATTTGTATGGCCAACATTTTACGCTGAGGACAGATCATGCCGCACTCAGGTGGTTGCTGCAATTCAAGAGCCCTGAAGGACAGCTTGCACGCTGGATAGAGCGACTTCAGAGCTATGACTTTAGTATTGAGCACAGAAAAGGAGGCAAGCATAACAACGCAGACGCCCTTTCTAGGCGGCCATGTGATCTGGGGTGTAAGCATTGCACAAAGGCGGAGAGAAAAGAATTCGTTATTGATGTTCGGCTTACACATATAGAATCTAGTGAAGACTGGCCGACTGCACAAAGAAACGATCCCATATTGGCAAAAATTATAGCAGCTAAAGAGGAAGACAGAAGACCGACGCGAAGTGAGATCTCACCAGAAAGTCCACTGGCGAAGGCATATTGGGCCCAGTGGAACAGTCTAAGGTTGAAGGATGGCTGCTTATGTCGCACCTAGGAAAGCACAGACGGCAAAACTGTGATAGACTTAATCGTCGTGCCATCCTCCAAGATCAAAGAGGTCGTGAAACAATTCCACAATGGTACTAGCGGAGGTCACCTTGGTGTAACGAAGACGCTGGAAAAGATAAAACAACGGTTCTATTGGGTCGGCTGTCAACAAGCCGTAGCCGAGTGGATAGCCAATTCCAGGAGTGCATTGCAGCAAAGGGTCTAGTATTCAGCAATACAATTCAGGCGCTCCCTTTGAACGTATAGCGATGGACGTAGCAGGTCCCTTCCCTGCTAGCAATACTGGAAACCGATACGTTTTATTGGTCATGGACTATTTTAGCAAATGGCCGGAAGTATATGCCATTCCCAATCAAGAAGCCAGAACGATTGTAGACGCTTTTATAAGCAACTGGGTGTGTCGCTATGGTGTTCCCTTAGAACTACACTCCGACCAGGGCCGAAATTTTGAATCCGCTATATTCAAAGAGATGTGCGAAGTATACGGAATAAGAAAGACCAGAACGACACCGTTACATCCGCAATCTGATGGCATGGTCGAAAGATTCAATCGAACCCTGGAGGAATACCTGAGAAAAGTGATCAGCGCACATCAGAGGGACTGGGATGAGCATATACCCAAATTTTTGTTGGCACATAGATCAGCTGTTCACGATTCCACCTCACGAACACCAGCGAAAATAGTCTTTGGATCTGAGCTAAATTTGCCTGCAGATTTATAGTTTGGTGTTAAGCCAACATCGGCAGAAGGAGACGGCGAAAACTCTAGTCAGGCACAAAGGGACCTGCAGAAGATTCACGAATTCGTGCGGAGTCGGATAAAATTAACCAGTGATAAAATGAAAGCCAGATATGATCGAGCTGCCAACTCTGAGGGATTTAACGAGGGACAACTGGTTCTACTTTTTAACCCACAACAAAGAAAGGATTATCACCCAAACTACAAACTCATTGGGATGGACCTTATAAAGTAATAAAGCGGCTAAACGACGTATTTTACAGAATACAGAAATTTCAGAGCCCAAGATCAAAAATGAAAGTTATGCACTTGGAGCGGCTAGCCAACTATGGAAAAAGTACATCTGTGTCTGTTCGTGATGAACGGGTTTGAGAAGGGGGTAGTGTTACGAAAGAAGAATTTATTCATTATAAGCTCTGAACAACAATACTCTCGAACAACAACAACATTAATGGTTTATTTTCTTACAATGATGGAAGAAAAAACGCCTCATACAAACATTCGCATTTACGCAGATACACACACAGATTAAATAAACACTCTTCTGTTAAATACACAGCCACATACATAAATACAAGCATAAACAAATAAACAGCCACACATACAGGTATAAAGAAATAAACAATCACACAAACAGAAAACAAGAGCAATAACAATCGAACCTGCCAGACCTGTCTAGAATAGAACATTCTGGTGCTTTTAAATCACCTATATAAGTGAATCGTGCTGGCGAGTAGTATGGCAGTATTAATTTAAAAGTCAAAGAGTTAAGTTGTCGAATTTTAAGAGTGTTTAACAGTTTGCTGTATTTTTCGAACAGTGGTGTTAAATAAATAAAGTGACTTACAGTAAAAGTAATAATAGAGTGTATTTATTTTGCAATTAAAAGAACCCAACGTAAAGTGAAAACGTAACAATACATTATATAAAATTTATAATTTATAAATTTTGAATGTTGTATGCCGCGCATTCGTGTAAATCAAATATATTTAGATTTTATTAAAAAGAGAGTAACAAAGAGGCACCAGCCAACAATTTTCTTACAAATGTTCTGTAAAAACATTTTGAAAATCTTTTAAATTTAGTGAAAAATTACGAAGGTTGTACGGTAGTATACTATTCCATAATCTAGATATCCTGACAACAAATGAACGATGCATATACAGGCTGTTGATTCTTGGACAAATGATAGACGATGTTCTGCTCGAATGTGAAAATTGGAATAACTCAAGCATGTATTCTGGTTTACCGAATTTTAATATTTTATAGAAAAACATTATTGCTCTAATTTTAATGAAATTTTCGAAGTTTATTCCAAGGAAGTCAATAGTTTTAGCGGAAACATGATCTCTAAAACCCAACTTATAAACATATTGTATGACACTGTTAAAACACTTTTTCAGCCTACTTAAGTTACCCGCTGACGTTGATGAATAAATTTCTATTCCATAAATAAATATCGGCATTATTATTGTTTTTGCAATTAGTTTTCTTATATGCAGAGGGAAATAATATCCCAAATTATTTATTTTACGTAGATTAAAAGACACTCTAGCAATAATTATATTAATATGCTTTTCAAACGATAGTTTTTCATCTAAATGCAGACCTAATGATTTGTGATTATGAGTATAGGCAATATTAGCACCATTTAGCCAAGGAAAATTTTCAACATGTCCACCAAATTTCATAGCATACGTTTTTAAGGGATTCAGTACTAATCTGTTATCAATAGACCAATCAGAGATGGCACTTAAATCTCTGTTAAATGCATCAAAAAACTCTGAAAAAGATATATCTCCATTAAAAGAAGCGTGGAGTTGGAAATCATCAGCATAAACATAAGCACTACAAAACGAGAGACTTTGAAATATATCATTGATGTACATCATAAACAAAAGTGGTGCCATCACCGAGCCCTGAGGAATACCCCTATGTAAAAGAAAACATTCAGATGTTCTTTGACCTTCCTTTATAAATTGGTATCTTTCTTTTACAAAAGATAACATGAGTTTACAGGCATATGATGAGAAGCCATATTGTGTATTAAGTTTTCGAATCAATAATGTATGATTCACGGAATCGAAAGCTCTACTAAAATCTAGAAAAACCGTCACTGATGACTTACTATCATCCATACTTCTCCTAATCCTTTCCACTGCATCTAGTACAAGATATTTGTTTTTAATCGTAGATAATTGTTTTATTTACCTCATGTAAAAAATGGATTTTTGCTGAATAATAAAATTGTAACAATAATTTAATAGTTTCAATTAATGCAATAAGCGTATATAATTTTAATTTAATTTTTTGTTTATAACGCTGAAATTAGTTATTGGAATTGATTGATATTATTTTGCTTTTGTTTATTCATGGCACAAAAAAGAGGCTTTTTATTTTATTATTGTTAAATGACCAATTCAATTCATTTACCAATAATAAAATGAATAGAGTCTTTTTTGTGCCATGAATTAACAAAAGCAAATTAATAAGTGTCATAACTAAGTATTTATGCCGTAACGTTGATATTAATAAACACAAATAGTATTTAACCCTAGAATACTAACCTACGTAAATTTTACGCATAATTTTTTTTTTAATTATTGTTGCTACATAAGCATTCAATGGCTTAATGGTACCAAATTCCACAAGTGCTTTTTTCAATAGTTTTTCAACAAATGCAAAAATGTATACAAAGCATATTTAGTCATTTAACTGCTCTAAGAACGTGATCATTGAAAGGCTATACGTAAAATTTACGTGGCGTTAGTGGTATGCGTATAATTTGCGTAGGTCAATTATACGTGACGTTAGTAATAAGAGTATAAATTGGTCGAAGTATTTTATGTAATAAATGATGTTGCGGCATTACTAACTACCAGCGACTTTAGAGACATTAGCTACGTTAGTGCTAAGGAGGCAGAGAAAGATTTTGATAGCCATGACAGTTTCGCTAATAAGAATTGGTGCCCCCTGCAACAGATAAATATTACATCGAAAAATAATTGGAAGATGCTAAGAATATAGTATTTCCAGCTTGTATTAAAAATAAAAAAAAGTATGAATAAAATTATTCAAATCGACCCGGCTTTCGAAGAACTCTCTCGACAAAATGGAAAGCAATATTTTGTCACCAATCAAAGAAGCGTATGACACCCACATATTGTCACATTTGTAAAAGCGTGGTATTATTTAGGGAGCATAAAATGAAAGTAGGCAAAGACTACATTAACCAGGACTGATGATAACTGTATACATAAGTACATATGAGCATTTATTTTATTTCCGCTCTGATTTGATCGCAAACATGTAATTTTATTTTGTCATTAAAATTGTTTTTCTTTAGTTAATTTGTATTACTTAATAAATAAATAACCACTATTAAAATTGAAAAAATTGCTGAAATAACCACATTAATTGAAAAAATTCCACCGCACGTAAAATTTACGTGGCGTTAGTATTAACGTAGTATTAAATAGCGTTAGTATTCTAGGGTTAAAGCTAATTAAATTGTCACGAAACAAAATGTGAACGAAATAATAATATAAAATGAAACTTAGCTTAATATTTACATAAGAAACATTAACTAGCGGGAGAGAAATTAACTTTTTGCATAAGCAATATCTTAAACAATCATTATCAACAAGAAGCGGGAAGGATCCTCTTAATACTAGTAATCGAAGAACATAATTTGAAGAAAGCACATCATGAGGCATATGTGCCAGTAATTTGAAACAATTGGTTTAATTTTTTCCTATTGTATTAAATAAAAAATGTTAAAGAGGGCCAATGGTATCAATACAACTAAAAGTAAAAAATATACATAGCTTACAACCACATACCAAATAAAATACTTTTAACGGAAATTAAATGCATGACATTTCTTTCGAAAATAAAATGTTACGTGTGCACTGCGATTTTAAAATTTAATATTTTAGTTTATTTATTACTAGCTGTTCCCGACTCGTCGTAGGCGACCTGACAATATTTTAAACGATTTTTCTTTTAATATAATCAACGGCAAATTTAAACTTTTATTTTTATAGTGCTTAAGTTATGGGTTATTTATTTACTTTATACAGATGTACCAATCAAAAATGAAAAATTGCCGAATAAATAATCACTCTAAAAAATTTAAAAATTGGCCTAGAAAGAAAAATTTTAGAAAATACCCAAATATGAATGAATTATCGCCAAAATTTATTTATATTTTTTAACCGTTCTTCAAAAAAGAAGGAGGTTATCAATTCGTCTGAATGTTGTTTTTTTATGTATGTAACCGCAGAACTCAGCCATTTCTGTACCGATTTTATTTTTTTCTTTATTTGAAAGGTTATGCTATCAGGTTGGTCCCATTTTAAAAACAGTTCATTATGTTAAAAATTAAAGGGTGTCCACATACAACATACATATTTTTTACGTGTATTAAGAACCATAAAGAGCGTGTCGCTATAGCTCCCAACAGTAGAAATTAATAAAAAATAAATTTAAAATTTAAAGGGTGTCCCCATAGGTGACGTAATTTGACCTATTTGGGCCTACATTTTGATAACAAGTATAAATATTTGAAATTATAATATATATGGTGTCCCAACAGTTCATGTAATTTGATATATATGGTTAAACTTTTTAACCGTTATAGACAGATAGTTGAAATTTACAAAGTGTATTTGTGGCCAAGTCCTCTATACCAACAGGTCTTTAATTCAAAATTGTAAATTAAAGGGTGTCCGATTAGGTGTTGTTATTTGATCTATGTGACCCTATCTTTGAAACCGTTATACACAGAGGCTTGAATGGTGTCCCCATAAAAGACGGATGCTGGTGAAAATAGCTTAACTTTTAATCAGTAAAAGGGGGAGGCTTGACACTCACATAGTCTTTACTTTTTTCCCTCTAATTTTGGAGCATATTTTATTTGGTTTAAATCTAATTCTGACAGATTACTTCTTACATTTTTATTAGTTTAGAAATGGTGCTCTTCTATCTGTTTTGAAGTCGGTTTTTTTGCAAGAATTATTCACACATTCGAACAGAGTACTAGGCTCAAGAAATAAGATTTAAAAAATTTAAATATAAATTTTTGTATACATTATTAGATATTACAATATAATAAAAAAAAGCTGTTTTTTAAATTCATTAAATCACATTTTTTTGAAAATCTTATTAGTATTTGAATTATCGCAACTACTACTTTTCTATCCTGTTTTTTATAAATTTTTACATTTGTTCTGGTTTAATGGAGTGTACTTTATTTTAAATTCATTATAATTTATTTATGTACGTTGTTTGTACAATACGAAATACATGCTAAAAAATGTATGAGATTACATGTCTCAGTATTCGGAGAATATCAAATCTGTTTACAGTAATATATCCTACTATCGAATAGTTGTTGTAGAAACTACTAAAAGTGTTTTAAATATTAATTGACACATGTTTGCTAGAATAGCAAATGACACTTAATGTACAGAATATCAGGCATACAAAAACCCTAATGACTACTATTGCTCAAGTCTCATGTAGAGATTGTACAAAGAAAGAACAAATAACCCTTTTGAAAATAAAGTATAATGCTCTGAAATTGCTGCACCCATAACATTATTGAATCAATTGATAGACACATACATATGTGCATATGTATGTATATATGAACAATGTACAATTTACATTGTAGATATCTTTAGACACACATATTTATAAGTCTAAGTACAGTCAATTCATGTTCCCCATCTATTAAGCTAATTTAGCTACTTTTTTGTCAAGTCTAGCGCTTTTTAAACAAAATTTGTCTTAGCTCTTAGCTAGGCCTTTTTTCACATTTTAACTTTTTTACTTTACCTTTCATAAAAAGGAGAAAACGCACCTTAAAACAGGGGATATAGCGGGTTGAGTTTCGAAATGGTTTAAGACCCTAAATATGGCATACGGTGCATACTTAGAATGCAAGTACATTGCCTCGCTATCGAAATCAATAACTTGGCATTTGACTTACCAGAATAACGAGCATTTTGCACAGTGATCTCCGATATTAGATTACAAGTTTTTTTTTGAAAATGTAGCTGGAACGCTATTTCAGTCGACGGCCATAATTGCGGACTTTTATTGGTCTGAAATGGAAGATATATAATTTGATGATCTTTGATTTTATCGGGATGGTATACCATCTTACACTGATCATTAAACAACCTATGTAAAGGGTGATCCATTTCTAGGTACTTTTTTCAATAGCCTATTTTTGACAGATCAAGTGTGAGTCGTGTCATGCTCTCATGTTATTTTTTATTAGTATTGTTTGGCATTTCATAATGGAAAGACCTACGCCTGAATCGCTTCGTTCCATGGGCTCTAGAAAAGTTCCAAGAAGATGCAAACAACCAAAATTGCCGCATTTAGGACGAAGAGCAACCTGAGGAAATTCAAGAGCTGCCACTTTATCCAGAAAAAACAACAACGTTTTGGTGTAGTTTGTGGGACGGTGGAATCATTGGTTCATATTTTTTATCAATCAATCAATGAATTTTTTGAGAGAACATTTCGGTGAACACATAATTTCACTTTTTGGGCCGGTCGATTGGCCACCAAGATCGTGTGATATCACACCGTTAGATTTTTTCCCGTGGGGTTATGTAAAGTTTAAATTTTATGCGGAAAAGCCCGCTTCGATTCATTTACAAGTCGAAATGCTCGAACGAGTCATCGAAAACTGGAATCAACGGATGGACCATTTGCGACTTAGCACCGGCCAACATTTAATAGACATAATATTCAAAAAATAAAAGCCAAAGAATGTTCTTTCAAATGATAATAAACATTCTCCATTAAATTTGAATTTTCTGTGTTGTTTTCCTTAAAAAAGTAGGGAACCTCGAAATGTATCGCTCTTTATATATTTCCGACTTGTTGGCAACCTTGAAGCTACAGGTGCCCTTCTTATTTTATACCCTTAAGCATAATATCGTCGGAACCATTCGAGAGATAGAACTGGAAACCGTAAACGAAACTCAGTTATGGCAGTCACTTAAATGAAATCGTTCTCCATAAATAATAGGAATATATAATTTAATATTTGTTATAAAGCGATAATATACCAAAATATATTAAGCGTAATTCATTTACTTCGTTATAAAAAAGATACTTGTATTCAAAAATTTGAAAATCTAATAAATATAATTTTTACACGTGATCGTTAGTTTCGGAGATATGCAGAAAATTGTAACAAAAAAATACATTATTATGCAAAATTTAGCAACAAATACGTTTAAAAAGGCATTATAAATCTAAAACGACATGTATTTCACTTTTATTTCACATAAATAAATTTCAATAACTATTTTAAAAACCATACACACAATCAATGAGTTTGAATTTTATTTACTTGTTTTGAAAAAATTCACTTGTATTTATTTTTTATTTAACTGAACTTTAATTATTATCTGAGAGTTGTTTTATATTTTATATTTAAAAATTTGCTATTATTTGGCTATTTTTTTGGAAATTCGAACAATTATTTTCAACTGTTCTTATCTATAATACCTGTATTATTTCTCTTTACCAATACAGAATAATACACAGAAATTTTTTTCTTCAATTAAAGGTTTTAATCAGTTTTAAATTTAAGTATAATTAATTTTTTAATTACTTCAATTTTATATTTGTTTAAAACAGACAAAAAGTCCTAATTAAACAATTAACTGGATCATTTAATTATTTCATTATATCAATTATTTATTTAATTCAATTTTAATCTGAAAGCAATTAAAACCTTTAACTGGTGAACATAATTTTGCCTGTGTACGTGAATAGTTGACGTGTATTGCTTAAAACGGTATAATAAATGTATTTTTCAGTTTATTAATAAGGTCTCTTCCCTCTTCCGAATCCATAACCACAAATATAAACTTAATAATTTTACATAACAACCCTTTCAATCTTTTAGTGAAACAATTTGAAGGTTTGGTATTATTAAGTTATTACTAAAGCAAAGTTGAAATTTATTAAATTTTCTTCGCGAAACGTATTATCATCAAGTAACGCACGATTTTATAAGATAAATTATTTATAAAGAGACATAACTAAAGAATTAGGTGCATAAGACATAAATCAAAAAATACTTGTAGAAAATTACCGGACTTCGATTTACAAAATAAGAAAATATTTTTATTATCTTTTTATATATGAAAAATAAAACAAATCAATTACTGCTTTGCAAATGTTTTAATTATATGACCCCTACTGTATGTTCAGACAAACATTAATGTACACTTCTGTATTCATTCAAACAAGTACAAGTGTATGTATTTTCATATATACAGCTTTGAATAACACACTCATATACATTCATATAATTAAATATGTTAATACTAGGATTCTAGCATTACGAGGTCTGGTTAAAAAATAATTTCAGATTATAATGTACGTTTTTCGATATTTTATTAAAATATGTTCAACAAAAAATATGATTATAATTTTTTTTTCTTAATTCAACTTAAGGATTAATTATATTTTAATGTGTTTCCGACAATTGCTTTTTAATTATTCTGTAGCTAATTAAATAAGTTTCTAACGTCTTGTGCGATTTAAAATACACAGTTTGAGTTAAGTCAATCATGCTCCTTAAGCATTTATAGTAAGATGTCGTAATCAAATCGCTATCACACTAGGCAATTAAGAATTAAACATTTTAGTAAAAATAAAAAAATAATAAAAAATTATTTAATTTCTCTAGACGAATTGAAAAAAGGATGAATTGCACCCACCCAAATTGAAACAAAACATGCTTAATCTTACAAAAGTGAGGAAGATTAGAAAGGGATAATTCAAACAACTTTATAGTTCAAGATAAAAAACAAATACTTGATACGATTGGTTCTTATTTAGAATCAATTCATGCTTATAAACCAATTAATCAAAACGATAATTTGCAAGTACAAGTGAATTCCTCTTTTATTAGATTCCTTGAAGCAAAAACATTATTTGAAAATAATCAGAACACCATAACAAATTTTAATGATGAAAAAAATTCCAACAACTTAAGTGAATTTCAAGCGGAAAAATATTTTATAACAGTAGAGAAAATATTAAACATTTTTTTCAAATCTAAGAGCTAAACTCTCTTCAGGTATAGATGATATACCAAATATAATATTAAAAAACTTACCAAGGTCAATGATTTTAGAATATTGCAAGTTATTTAATAACATGCTCAATAATTCATATTTTCCCACACAATGGAAGAAAGCTAGAGTAGTAATTTTACCAAAGAAAAACAAAGATTTGAGCAAATTAGAAAACCTTCGAGCTATAAGTTTACATCCTAACATTAGCAAAGTGTTTGAGATGTGCATCAATAACAACATAATCGAATTTTGTAACGACAATAAATTAATTTCCGAAAAACAATTTGGATTTAAATACAAACACTCGACTATCAATGCAATACAGTCACTTACATCTAATATAAACTGGAATTGGAACAGGACATTTTGTACAGGAGCTTGCTTAATTGATATGGAGAAAGCATTTGATAGCATTTGGATTCCAAGGCTGATATTTAAACTAATTAATTATAATTTTCCAATGCATCAAATTGTTTTAATTTACAATATGATTAGTAATAAAACCTTTAGGATAACATACCAAAACCATAAAAGCAGAAAACCATTCGAGATTATTAATGGCTTACAACAGGGAACTGTCAATGCACCCATTCTTTTTAATCTATATCTACTAGATTTAACCAATAAAGTGGAAAATATTATCCTTTTTGCTGATGATATTATTATATATCATGCTGACAATACCATCGAAAAAATAAATCAAAGCCTGCAAGAATTGTTTAACATTGTAGAAAAGTTTACTATTGTTTGGAAAATGAAAATTAATATAGAAAAATGTGAAACGATTCTATTTAGACCTCCAGTTGGTAAATGCAATAGTAATATCAGGAAAAATTGAAAATCGTTCGGTATTAAATCGAATATTAATAATACAAATATAACAAATAAACAAACAGTAAAATACTTAGGTATTATTCTGGATAAATTTTTATATTTCAATAACTATATTAATGAAACAATATTGAAAGCCAGAAGGGCATTTTTCATGTAATGTTCCTTATTTTATTCAAAATACATCAATTGTAAAGTTAAAATCATCATGTACCAATCATTAATACGTCCAATTATTACTTATGGATGCCCGGTATGGTTTAATATTTCACCCTCTTACATGGAAAAGATACGTATTTTTCAAAGAAAATGTTTAAGAGCTTGTACATCATTATTTAGAACATCTCAAAGCAATTATACAAAATATGTATCAAATAAAATATTATATAACACGTCAAATATTATTAGAATAGATAACTTTATCATAAATTTAATAAGAAATAACATATTAAGATGTACATTATGTAAAGAAAATAATTTTATAATGGCACCATATTATACAAACGAAGTATATATATATAATACCTTGCAAAAAGGATTTGTACCACCGGAAGCTTTTATGTATCTAGATAAATTAGGAATCATTCAAAATGAAAATGGCACACCAGTCTTTTACCACAACTATAGACGAGCCAATATTAAAGCAGTTGACTGCAATCAAACAAACAATAATAATTTCAGATATGATACTGTAAGAGCTTCCAGAGAAAATAGAATTTTAGAACAATCAAAATCCAACAAATTTTGGTGGCTATCTACATAAATTATTATACTTTTCTCTTTTTTTATCTTTAGACCTTAAATTTTATCCTTCATCAAAACAAAAGTAATGTTTTTCTAAATTTTTCATTACAATAAAAATTATATACATATATATTCTACATTAAAATAATCTAAATATTATTTTTTCTGAAAATCGAAAACTATTTTTTATTAACTATAATACTAGAGAGCCCGTTTTAGGGACTGTGTATATATTGTATATTATATTATTGTTAACTATTGTTTATTATAGTTTAAGATGTTATGAATTACAGATTAATAAACGATAAAAAAAACCCCTTACAAAAGTGTTTTTTTCCAGTAAGTTTTTTAATTGTTGCTCAAGCAGCATTTCATAGAGTTTAGAAAACGACCAGAAATTGATATTGAAGGTTTAAGTTAGTCTGCCAGATAACCAGGTAAGATTCACATCGGTCCCACTCTGAAATTTTTATGGCGTACTCATAAATCCACGTTAAAAAACATATCTAAATTTAAAAAATTAAAAGACACTATCTCAAAGATTTTAATTAAACTTTTTTTAAATATCAGAAAAAATTTTTTTTAAAAATTTCATGATTCATGATTGATACCAAATTAAAGCGTATGAAAACCCTTTAAAATGAGCTATTACTCAACTTTCTAGGACTTATACTCTGGATTTAGAATATATTTAATCCTCGAACTCATATGCAAAAAAGCGACATTTTTCAATTTTGATAACTGTGTAGCGGAAAAACTGTAAGAGATAAAATTTTTTAAAAATAATATTTGGTTACAGGGAGTTAAAGAATATAAATAAAAAAAGTTTCAATAAAATCTGAAGTAGTCATTTTGAGTGCCTTGTTGATTTGACGTGGAATTACCCATAAGTAATAAAATTCTACAATATACAATGAGAATTGTATATGTTAATAGAATAATATTACAGTATATTAAAGCTTCAACGAAACACCAACAAACAAACAACATTTTTATTTTTCCTTACTATCCTTCTACAATTGAATGGTTTTTTGCCATTACTTAATGTAGAGGTAAGGTGTAATTAAATGCATATACAAGTGTTCTCGCAAGAGAATCAAAAAAATAAGAAGTGTTGTCTACAGTTTGCACAAGCAATTGCATGTTTAGTTATTTATAAAATTCTTTTACATATTACATATACATATGAAATTTATAGTCAAGCTTAAGTTCGTTTTATTCTCTCTAAGAAACATTAATTTAAATTAAAAATTGGGTGATTGTATGACGGTGTCTAAATATTTGATTTTCCCAATTTTTCTTTAATGCTATCACCTCATTTGTAATTTAAATTATTCTTTCATAGAGAGAATAAAACGAACTTAAGCTTGACTACAAATTTCATATGTATGTAATATAAGTAGTTCGTGTAAACAAATTTAAATTATCAAAATTCTTTCATGTTTTTTTTTTCTACATCTACCTTAATCTTATCTGCTCAGACAAAAAATCGTATCTTCTGTATTTTTCTCATTTTAAAGTCATCTGTTAATTTCAATTCCAACTAATTTACTTTTTCTTGCAGTAAATAAATAAATGAACGATTTTTGTTCTTACTATAGAGAACATGTTAAATTTTCAGTGATCTGATCAAGCAAAATTTTTTGTTGGAGCATTTTCAAATTGCACGTTGACTATAGCTTAAAAATGTTGCAGTTGACTAAATATTTAATTTTTAGGTATTACTTTGATAAAATACAACACCACAATAGATTTTTATCTAAATTTTTAATTAGCAAATAGAGAGTAAGATAAATGTAGCAGTACTTATAACAGTTATTAGATTCTCAAATAAAATCACTCAGTTACCGTAACTTTATAAGCTAAATGAAAATTTTTATTGTAATAAAAATACCTAATCATTATCTTATTACCCCTTCTTCGGAAAAATTAAAAAAATATATATATTTTCCGAAAATTATGAACTGCATTAGCTTGATAAACCCGCATCACTTGATACAATCACCCATTAAAATTGTTGGCGCATGTTGGGCAAATGGCGTCACGATAACTATGTTTCTATTGGTTATATGAAATGAAAAGTTGCTAATTCTTGCAAATTACCTACATTTTTTCACGAAATTATATAAAGTAATTTATTGAATATAGACTTGGAAACCCGTACAATTAAAAAATTATGCCATCTAAAGGGAAATCATATATATAAACCTTGTCACTATCTAAGGTCTTAGAATGCTCAATGTGTAGTTGTTTTTTGTGTTTTAATGGCGCTGCCAGAATTTAATTTAATTCTAAAAACTTTTAATTAAGTATACGAAACAATGAGTTACTGCCCTCGTATTTTCGGAACAACAAATTTATGGTAACAGATTCAATACATTCAAGGGGTTTTGTGTAAGTGAAAGCTTTTGCAATGATGTGATACAAGTTCTGGTGTTACAAGTGCCAGAAAACAATAAACTTGACATCAACACAATGCATACTTAACAAGAGAATAAGTAATACAAGACCTCTAAGGATGACACAGTCAAACATTTTTCTTTATTTTAATTCTCTTTATATATTTTTTCTTTTATTTGAAAATGGTATATATCTGTCTTGCTATTAGCTATCCTTTGGTTAGTTTGGTAGTATAATATGAAAAATAAATAGAGTTTACAAGTGTAAAACAATTTCAAAAAGCTCTATCTTCTATGAAATATAATGACTGTTTTTTTAAACGCGAGTATATACAGAGTGTGTGAATTTATGGAAAAGTACAAAAAATAAAAATAAAGGGTTTTGCGAGAGTGGCAAATATTTTCGAATAGTTATAGCCTAATTTTTGAACCGGAACGGGTAGACACTTTACACCTACGCAAACTATGTACAAATTTGTCCCCTAGAACAAATATCAAAACCAAAAATTAAAGGGTGTTTCGATAATAAGTCCATTTTACATATATAACCTTATATTGACACTTAAAATTTACGCATATTATATTTAACAATATCTACAGTAACAACAAGAAACGAAAATAAATTTAATAATAATGGGGTGGTCCCTTAATATCTCAAAGTTGCGGAATTTGCCTTTCTCTTCTTAACCTTGTAGGCAAACACTTGATATTTACACAGGATATTTAGTACTATGCTCTCGTAGAAAAAATAATTTCAAATTAAAGCATGCCTCATAAGACGTAAAAAATTATAGACTTGAATTTTTAAAGTTGAGCTGAACATAGTTCGAAACCATACTTGTGTGATTCTGACTCGCATTTGGTTGATTTATTTTTATTAATTACATTTTATTTGGATAATACTTTTAATTACCTTTCCAATCGCACGCATATTACCTCATTCTACCTTAAAATAGCCGAGATTTACCATACTTTACATACAAATTTAATGGGGTCCGTAACTGCGAAACTAAGAGTACCGCCCAATTTGTTCTTGTGAAATTTTTGTTTAAAATTAAATTTTTATATATACATATATGTATATCTTAAATTATAATTTGGAAATAATTTTTTTATACAAAACAAAAATACAACTTTTCATTTTTTTCTGTAGTCAAAAAGTAGACAGCACTTTAAAAAAATAAAATGAAAATAATCAAAAACAAAAAATGCCTCGTCAGGCTTTGTCATGCAACTTTTTCAACCCCGCTTGCCTCCCAACCCCTCTTACTAACAAGAAAAAAGTTGCATGAAAAAGTTGCGGCGTTTATTGCAAAGTGTAAAAGTGGTCTAACAGAGCTCGTGTCTGTTAATAACAAAAATAAAACTAAATAACAATAAAACAACAAAATAAATTACATACGATCTGCCATTTCCATTGAAAGACATATTCGGATTGCATTTCATGTAGGTTTAGCAAAATAAATATAATTCATATACATACATACATATATAAGAGTATACAATGTACATACATACATATGTAGATATTTAAAATAATTTAATTGATATAATAAATGTCTTACAGATATAAGATAAAAGTTGTAAATATCACAGCGATTTGAGTTAGACTCATTGATAAAATTAATTTCTAATAAAAAAGTTTCTTGTCACTTTTAGCCCCTATGGTTGCCGTGTAAAATGGTGGAGGAGCAGGATCATTGTCATTGGGCTCGTTGAGGATGCCGATTGGTGGGAGATAAGTAGATCCGGCCCACGTTCTATTTTTTCAATTTGGTGAATTTGGCTGACAAGGAAGTTGTTGTGAAATTCAAGTTTTTCGACAAATCTGGTTTGCAGCGTCATGGCATGCCGACAGAAGGGTAGAATGTCTGCATTTTTATAAATGTAAGCATTTGAAAATCTCTTTGTAAAACTTTCAAAATTCTTTCCAATACATTTTCTAAGGATTTTCCGTTCAAATTTCTCCAACTCTTTGGCTACTATAGGAGATATAGTAAACCAGATTGGAAAACCATAGCATAGAACCGATCTAATGGCAACCTTGTAGATTAGTAGCTTGGTGTCTATGGATAAGTATCTGTTGTTCATTAAAGTTGCAAAAGCTCCTGATATTCTCTTTGTTTTTTCTAGGATACTTCTAGCATGGATATTAAATTTTAGTAAATTATCAAACTGTACGCCAATATATTTTATTGTGTTTTTAAACGGAATATTTATTTCATCCAAAGTAAGTTGAAGCGATTTACTTTCTGGAACAAAATTTCTGGGACATTTCCCCGACGCATTTCTATTGCATATGGCTTGAGATTTTGCTGCATTTATTTTAAAAACCCATTTTGGTAAAATGCACTTATTTCGCCGAGATGGAATGCAGCTTGTACCGGGGATTTGTTATGTGTAAAAATTAGGCAATCATCAGCATAAAGGATTGCTTTTGAGTCTCCAGAGTAATGAGGAAAATCATGCAGGAATAAGTTGAAAAGAATGGGGGCTAATACACTTCCCTGGGGTACACCATTTGAACGCCAAATTTTCTATTATTCAAATAACTGCGGAATATTTTAACTAAAAACGGGTCCACGTCAAGGTTAATTAATTTGTATATAATTCCATTATGGTAAAAAGAATCGAAGGCTTTTTCAATATCTAAAGATATTGCCACTGTGCATATCTTATCCCTTAAATTGCAGGTTATACTTTTATTATGGAATTTTAACAAAGCATGTTGTGTTGAGTGGTACCTTTGAAAACCGAACTGCAGTTCTGGGATCGGCTCCACAATAAATTCACTTTCTAATTTTTCTTTTAAAACATGTTCAAATAATTTACCAATATTTTAACGTAGAGAGATTGGACGTAAGGACGGAAGTCCTCCGGCCTTATACTATCCCGTGTTTTCTTTATCGGAAGTATTTTTGCAATCTTCCAGGCTGATGGAAAGTAGCCATTATTTATACAGTTATTAAATATGCTAACTAGCAATTTTAATGTAGAATCTGGAAATTTTTTGATTATAAAATTGGAAATGCCATCAAAGCCAAAGGAATTTTTGTTACATATATTATTTATATTCTTTCTGATGTTGCTTATGTTGGTAAAATGGTATGAATCTCGATTTTCTTCGGATGAGAAGTTGTCATCAAAGGAGTAAATATGTTATGGAATTCTGTTGACACAGGATGCTACACAGTTTTCTATATTGCTGACTGATCTCTCAGGTATAGTTTCTTGAACTACAGATGAGTAATATGATTTGAATATTTCAGATATTTGGCGATTATTTGTAGTAATGGTGTCATTTTGCAAAAGTTTTTGGCAAAATGGCTTTTTACTTTTGCCAATTATTTGGAAAACATCTTTGAAAGCGTTTGGGCTTTCAAAGATGTTTTAGAAATTCTATACCTGAAATTTTTTGCATCCTCCAACTTTACAAGGTCATCGATAATTATTTTTAGGAGTTGTATTTGTTTAGAAAGAATTTTGTACTCACTGCTTGTTTTGTTGCCAGTTCTGTGGTATATATTTTTAAGTTTCTTTTGCCAAATGTATTTTACTTTAAAGAATTTCTTTATATTATCTGAATATGGGCGATTTTTATCATTTAATTCTATTCTACTTGAATGATTATCGTGGACAGAGGTAAGTGTCTCATTAAAATTATTAATAAGAACGTCTAATTCCTCATTCTTCAAATTGCAGTTTTTAGGTGGTGAAATGGCATTAGTGGCTGCTTTCAGATCCCTCCTAAAGGCGTTCCAATAAGTGTTTTTGTAGGATGTTATTACTAAAGGGCTTCTAAGTTGCAAGCTTGCTGAATCATTTTCTAGTTCCAGAACTAATGGAAAGTGATCAGATAATGTTGGAATACTTTTAACTGTGTAGTTAGGTTGAGTGCAGTTAATTATTTTGGGACTTAGCAAAAAATGGTCTAGAAAAGAAGACCCGTTTGGATATGATGGAGATGTATCACAGACACGAATGACATCCAAGTGTCTCCCCAATTTATACTTTTTGCATTTAAGTCGCCACCAAAAATAAATCCATCAAAGTTATTTACCAGCTGGAGAATTTGATTTAAGCTGTTATTTAAATCATGTGAAGCTGTCACGCAGGGGACATATAGAGAACCCAAAATATATTTATTACAAATGTTGTTTGATAGTACTTCAATTTCAATAAAAACAGAATTTAAATGAGCAGTAGTACAATGTATTCTATTGTATGGGATATTTTTTTTTAATTACTATTGCTACGCCAAGAGCAGAATTATCATATATAAAGTTATATCCGTTGATTTTAGCTTTTTTGTTCCCATAAAGATGACATTCTTGAATGCCACATCAATTTGATTATGATGGAGCACATTTGTCAGTTCAATTTGACGACTGTTACTTACTAAAGAACGCACGTTAAATGTCATGAATTTAATAAGTCTATTGGCCATATTTAGCATTAACTTTATTTAGAAGCCGCACGAATTATGCCTTTGCATCTGTTTTGGTCATGGTTTTAAAGTTTGTGAGAAAATTTTAAATTTGTTGTTCCAGTGGCAGTTCATCAGGGACATGAAAGACATTTGTCAATTTTAAAAATTCATCAATCACTGACGGTTTTTGTGACATTTCCATTGTGTTTGTTTGGAACAAGCTTGCAAATGTTCTGTTTGGTGAGCGGGTGGATTGGTTAAAAATTTGCTTAACATTATTTTTGGCTATGAGATAATCCTCTTTGACCTTTTTGTATGTTCCTTTCGGGACTAAATATAATTTTTATATGTGGGATACCCTCTCCAATTTGCTGGATTGCCGTTTATACCACAGTTATCACAATGTGGTGCTGTGATCTCCGAATACGTGCGTTGGCGGGTGTTTTTTGTCACACTTCGCACATTGAACTTCAGAATTGAAATTTTTAGCAATGTGACCCCAGCGTTGGCATCTGGCATTGGACTTCTTTCTCCTTCCGTTTTTGCTTTTCCCATTGAATAGATTGGCTCAAAAGAAACTTAATGTGTGCAATGTCCTGAAGTGATTTTCCTGGATTAAGCGTAACCAGAAATAGACCAGTGTCAAAAGAATTTTTAATGGAGTACGGAGTTGTGAACTTTGTAACTATTTCAACTACACCTGGAGCA
Source organism: Phasia obesa (assembly GCA_949628195.1). Lineage (NCBI taxonomy): Eukaryota > Metazoa > Arthropoda > Insecta > Diptera > Tachinidae > Phasia > Phasia obesa. The sequence continues at coordinate 73,751 of CATIVE010000477.1, forward strand.
GTCGTGTCTAGGGCTGACTTGATATCAACAATATCCGTTCCATGGTAAAGGCCTCTCAATACAAAAGAAATCTGTTTCAATTCTTTTGGAGTGTAAGAGTAAGAATGGATCTTCTTCTCTCTTAGTAAGACCATCATTTCAGAATGCGCAGACGTATCTGAAAGATACAGTTTACTTTTACGTTTGTTAACGTTTTTTATTTTAAACACGTTCTGAGGTGTTTTTCCTTCTAACTGAACGACAAGCCGCTTAATGTTGACGTCGAACAGGAAAATTGGTGGACAAAAAGTGTTAGTTACGTTTTTGGTTAATGTTTTGGCATTATGTTCCTTATTTTTTGAGGAATTGTCTTCTGCATTTTCTATTTCTAGCCCGGAAAGCAAAGCAAATCTATTTTCACCTAATTTGGTGACGTCGACGTTAGTTTGAGACGGAGCCTCCGTTCTTTTGTATATGTATATTTTTTATTGGCGTTTGAATAAATGTTGCATCCTCGTCATCTATAATATGGAAATCTATTCTTTGGTTGAAAATTGGTACCACCTTTGCACTAAAATGCTAAAATGGCACCTTTAGTGTTTTTATAAAAAGTTTGACCGCTTCAGTCAGATGTCGTTGCCAGATCTCTTTTTTTTATTTCTATAACTTTCAAACTTCTCTTACTACGGAGACGTTTACGTTAGGAAACAGGAAACAGAAATAAGAAACCTATAGTAAGCACACATATTTTGCATAAATAATGCCAATTTTGTATGACATAAAATGTTAATTTTATGTCATACACTTTACAGTAGTGCATACTAAAAAGTACAACTGTAAGGTAGAGATAAACAAATTTCGAATTTACGAGGAGTTACGACGGGTTGCGAACTTAATTCCGTATGATTTTAGAACAGCTAAACTGCGCTGCATTGAGCGCTTAAAAGGAAATGTTACTAAGTGGGACATCGCGAACAAATATCATGGCATACGTAAGCAGATTTGTAAGCAATAACAACTCATCATTCCCATACAAATCTGTATACGGCGAAGCAGTATTTTTTGCTGGGATGATTATTCCTACATCATCGTATTATTTAAATTTAGTTACTAATACACATTTTATTTCGATTTGTGTTTTGGTTTAGAAAATTTATCTAAGTACTTCTTCGAATCAAATTGTACTTTAAATTTCTCTGTTAAAATTCGATAAATTTTCAATAAGTTGCCTTGACCATTACGATCAGTTACAAAAAATTTTAATTTAATTTTAAAAGTTGCATAATGTAATTTGGGACTAATGAGTGTCATAACAATCAGTACGTCTCCGTCAACGCAAAATAAGAAAGTTGGGCAACTTTTAACTTTTGACGTTCGATGAACAGGGTTGTCAGATGTGTCGATTTCTCGCCAATCATGGCGATTTTCAATCTATTTTGGCGATCAAATTTTGGATTTGGCGACATGGCGACTTTTTGGCGATTTTTCATTGACTTTTGGCAAACATTAGAAACTGAGTTAAGGAATATCAAAATCGATAACAAAGAAATTTAAGTTTTAAAAGTAAATTGTTTTTCATATTTAAATATGATTTTACTTCTGGAAACAAACCGGAAACTTTCGAACCATATACATAAATTTATTTAAAATTCACGAACATCCTTCCATTTCTTTTAAAAATATTTACATTTGTTTTTGAAAGATTATAAAATATTAGTTTTGTACTTAATGTGCTAGTAATTCCAATTAGTTTTTTATGCTTATTTTTTATATAAAAAGGAAGTTTTCAGGTAAGGATTAAGTTCGTTTAATTCTCTCTAAGTTGGAAGAATCTTTTTTTCAAATTAGTTGATTAATTTGAAAGAAAAATTGGATTTTTTTTAAATTTATATGCTGCTAATTACTGGATAGAAAGATCGATTTCAATAATAAATTCCACAAAAACTCGACTGCGAAACACATGCTATAAATATTATGAATTAAAATGTTAAATAAATTTAATTCATATAAAACATATTCTAAATGAGAACACGGTGACAACTACATTAAGGATGGGTACGTTCAGGTCTTCATTTATTATAATAACCACTATATTTCATTGTTTTAAGTAAAAATTGTACCTTTTTCGTGTTCATTAATCATTTTAAATAAAAAAAAAAATATTTATATATTTTGGTGACTTTTTTCCATTTTTGGCGAATTTTATCTATTTCGATTAAATTTATTTTTTGTGATTTGTTAAGAATATTTTTAAAATTAAAACAATGTTGTATATATTAGAGGCAAATTTTTACAAATAACTGTTTTGGCGATTTTTCACATCGATTTTGGCGAAATAGGTGAAAATAAATCTTACAACCCTGACGATGAGAGCAGTTGAGAGCTATAAATTGGTTTCTCTTTGTTTTTTCTCTCAAAATAAAACTTTTGCGTTGAGTGGCAAAAAAAAAAAAACAAAATACAACAAATTAAATAAAGTAAAATGGTGAAAAAGTATAACGTATAACGTATATTCTATGCGCCACGGCCTTAAAACCCAATGCGTAGTAATATTTAATAAATAAAATGGTTTGTTGACAGATAATAAAAAAAAAAATCGTCCAAGCCAAAATTCTTGGAAATATTATATTTTTTCAGCTGGCTAATCTTATCTCACGAAAGAAAAAAAAATTTCTTGTATATGAACCATCATGGTTTTATTTTATTATATATACATATATTTTTATAGTTCAAATAAAAATTTTATTATATATTTTTATAGTTCAAATAAATAATAAAAAAGTAAAGCATGTGTGTTACAAATAAAAAAAATGTTTCTTTAATTTTAAGTTAAGTTATATTATATATTTTAAATAAAATCTTTAGCTTCATTAAATACATCTGGTAAATATTTTCTGCTGTAGATAAATGTTAGCCGTCAGTCACATACAGTGAAAAGCAAGGAAAAAAATTAAAACAAAATGAATAAATTCTCAGCTTAAATGAGATCGTGAGTATTTTGTCACTTAGGATCAGGCACGCTCATAAGAGAAATATTTTACTTATGTGCTACATTATTTGTTGACTCCCGTTCATGGAGGCTTATGTACATGTTCATTATCTACTTAAGAAAAAAATTAAAAAAAAAAACTATTTTTTTAGTTGAATTTTTATAAAATTTTTTTTTTTAAAACTACTCATACATTGCAGACAATCTAACATTGTGTCTAGCTTATACCATGTTCAGACATAAGCCTTAATTGCTCAATTCGAGAATTTACGCAATTAAGGGTTTAATTGAGCTCAATTTACCATACGAGAAATAAATTACTAAATTGAGCAATTATTACATAATTGCGTCACTAATTAATAAAACACGAAATGCAACCCTGCTCAGTGAGAAAAATTGAGTTCACTGCATGGCGCAATAATATTAGGTAGTACCTTTACTACAACAACATAAAGCACATGTATTTATTGGGTTGAAATTTAATTTTCAGATGTCAGATTAAGAAAACATGTATGAACAGGATGTGCTATTTGCACGGTCACATATGTTCATATTAGGGTTTGGGATTTCCCGGACTTTCTCATTTCCCGGGAAGCGGGAAAAAAATATTCGCATTCTCTGGAATTTCCGGGATTCCCGGGAAAAATTCCTAGTTTTAATAAAACATAAAAAGAACGCAAATAACGACTAAATAATAGTATTAACAGTTTATAAAACTTAAAAACAATTCAGGTGAAAAAAATAACAAGATAGGTATAACAAATATTTATAAATACTGAAAAAGTATTTCCATAATTGGTTTTTTAAAAAAATATGATTTTAGTCCTGTTAGTGCGTTTAACAAATCACTGGACATTCTTTTCCTTGTTTTTGTTGCAAAAGTCGCTCTTTAAAAGTTAATTCCATTTCGTTAACAACACAACTGCTAGTTGAAGGTTCTACGGATTCGAGTGGCTTGAATAATCTGTTTAAAAATAGTGATAAATAAAATTTTATGATATTTTTTGGCACAACAGCAATTTCACCACATTTTAAATACTTAAGTTAGCGCAAACGTTTTATCATCCCTTCGTTCATTTATTTTTCTTTTCAACCATCGTTTTTGAAAGAGTCGAATTAATAGCCAAAAGCTGCTCGTAGAGGGTCTGAGTAATAACATTTGCTATTTACAAATTTGTGCCACTGCGGCTCAAGGCCTCTACAGCAACTTTAATGGGATTTAAAACGGCTACTAAATTTTATAAAATCTGGACATATTCTTCAACCCTCAACTGTGCGCAATTGAAATCTATTAGAGTTTTTTTGTTGGTTTTCTTCGATTTAAGAAACGCATGAATCATTTAAACCATACTTATCTTGTTTTTACATCATGAATTAAAAGCGACTCTTTGTCATATTCTTGTTTCTTATATTTCTCGTGACAGGCTGTTTAATGAGGACTTTTTTAAATAGTTTTGCACTTTGTCTTGCACGATCTATAGCATATTTGTAAGTTTCTGGAAATATTACAATTTTAAAAATGCTTGTTTTTTATTCAGCACAATAACGATCAAACATTTGTGTGATAGCAAAAGAAATGCGCCAAAATTAGCAGAAAAAGAAGTAAAGACTATGTAAAATGCAAGCATCTACTCTTCAAAAGTTAAGCTATTTTCTCCAACACGACCATAGTAATACACATTATATATAAATTTTAGTTATCTATAACTATAGGGACACCCTTTCATTTCCAATTTTATAATTCTTATAGCGGACATAATAATACATGCTCTGTGGAAATATCAAGTCTCTATCTATAACGGTTCAAAAGACTAGGCCATATAAGTCAAATTACGTCAGCTATGACACTCTTTAAGTTCTTTTTTTTTTTTAAAGAGAAGTAACACTCAGGCAATTAATGCCTATATTAAATGTGTTACTTCCTTCGGAAAGGGATAGAAGTAGATAAGACAGATGGTTAGTGTAATAGTAAAGCTTCGTTTCTGGCAACACTGCAACTGCACGTTATTATTATTTTTAGAACAGTATTGCAGCGCCTCTGGTGTTATTTAGGCGAATTAGTTTGAAGCTAGCATAGCCAATTTATAATTATTTTACTTCGCCGACGATTTAGTGCTATTTGGTAATACCGGCGAAGGAGGGCGCTGTAATATGCATTATTATAAAGAAAAATTAATACATATCAGAAAAATTGATGTTGCCACGGCTGAGTATTGAACTCGTGACCATTGCTTAGTAGTCAACGTACTAACTACTTAAGCTACAGCACCCTTAAAGTTTAAGTTTTTTGTACTTTTTATTGTGGACATAGTAATATTCGCTTTGCTAAAATTTTAAATGGTTATCTATAAGCGTTCAAAAGATAAGGTCATATAGATCAAATATCATTAACTTTAGGTACACCCTTTAATTTCCAACTTTATACTTTTTGCTATAGCAGATATAGTAATATACGTTCTGTGTAAATATCAAATGTCTGTCTATAACTGTTTCAAAGATAGGGCAACATAAATCAAATAACATCACCTATTGGGACACCCTTAAATTTACAATTTTAAATTAAAGACCTGTTGTTATAGAGGGCTTGCCCACAAAGAATTTTTGTAAATTTCAACTGTCTGTCTATAACGGTTCAAAAGTTTAGCCATATACAGCAAATTACGGTACTATTGGGACACCCTTTAATTCATAATTCTAAATATTTATACTTTTTACTATACCAGACAAAGTAGTTGAAATTCTGCCGAATTTTCAAGTGTTTGTCTATAACGGTAGGACCATATAGTACAAATTACATTAAATATGGGGACACCCTTTAATTTCTTAATTCAAATTATATACCTGTTATAGCGGACTTAGAAATACACGTTCCTTGTAAATTTCAGCTGTCTGTTTTTAACAGTTCAAAAATATAACCACATACATAAAATTATATTAACTATTACGACACCCTCTTATTTCCAAATTCAAATTTTATACTTTTTGTTATAGCGGACTTAGCAATACGGGTTCTTTATAAATTTCAACGTTCGGTGTACAACTGTGCAAAAGTATGGCCATATATATCAAGTTAAATGAACTATTGGAGCACCCTTTAATTGATAATAGTAATCGACATTCTGTCAAACTTTCAAGATTTGTCTTTAACGGTTTCAAAGATACGCCCATAAAGGTAAAATACGTGAAATATAGGGACACCCTTTAAATTTTAAGTTTATTTTTTATTACTTTTTGTTGGTGGGAGCTATAGTGATAAGCGATTTTTTAAAAATTTAAATTGGTGGTCTTTACGGCTCTTAATACACGAAAAAAAAGAGTTATGTTGTATGGGGACACCTTTTAATTTTTAAAATAATGAACTATTTTTAAAACGGGACCAATCTGTAAGCATTACCTTTTAAATAAAGAAAACATTTAAAATCGGTTCAGAAATGGCTGAGTTCTGCGGGAACAAACACAAAAAAAGCAACATTCAGACGAATTGATAACCTCCTTCTTTTTTGAAGTCGGTTAAAAACAAGAACCACTGAATTTTCTTTACTCATGATTTTAAATTTCTCGTCTCCCGGAAAATTAGCAAAAGTTTTCCCGGGAAATTGTTTATAGCTTTTCCCGGGAATTCCCGTTTCCCAAACCCTAGTTCATATACATATGTGTCACATATATTTTGTGTTATTTTATTTGTTTTTTATACCCTTCACCACAGGTGAAAGGGTACATATACTATTCATTTCCGACCCCATAAAGTATATATATTCTGGATCCTTGTACATAGCGAAGATGATTAAGCGATATCCGTCTGTCCGTGTTCGGGTTGAAATGTCATTTCCCAAGGCGCCAGAAGAGATAAAAAAAAATTTAAGCACACCAATCTGTCGGTATAGTTTCGAAAATTTTGGTATTGCAATTCAGCAACATCGGATCATTCCTTTGGAGGCTGCGTTTTATTTTAATTTTTTTCGGCTTTAATGATTCTTTTTTGCCTTTTTTGTCAAGTAAATATTAGACCGCGACAGGTAGATCGCAAGGTGTGCATACAGATCTCGGGGAATCAATAACCCCCTGCGAGGGTCGATTTTTGTTTGTTTTTAGATTGGTAGGGCTTTTCTGCAATACACACAGAGGTAGCCAATGGACCCACAGGGTACTCACTGGTAAATAGGAGCAGTTAAAAGGCACATGGGTCATGGGGGTGAATATGAGGAAATTTTTTTTGTAAGGTTTTCTTTTTGCTTTAGTCTGACCATTTTAACTCAATATAGATTACAGAAAGTTCCTAAATTTAATAAAAAAATTTCAATAAAATTTAATTTTTTTTTTAAATTTAAAAAAAAATTTATTTTTTTCAAAAATATTTACAAAAAAAACTTACAAAACAGTTTCAAAAAGATATTTTACAGAAAAATATTCGAAAAAATTTTGTTTAAAAATTTTCCAAAAAATTTTTCCAAAAAATTTTCGAAAAATTAAAACAAAAATTTCAATATTTCTTGAAAATGAAAATCATGACTGTAACATAACATATATTTAATATTAAGAATATACATACATATGTATGTATGTAGGTATGTATGTATATTAGGGGTCCCTTATAAGACAAAAAAATTTTTTTTTTCGAATTTCGAAACGCATACCCTATAATTTTTTTATATATAGAAAATTATACCTAAATATGAAATTTTACTCTTCTATCATGATTGTAACCCGTGGCGACTAAGGCAAGAAGTTTTACATAATACAGTAAATGAGAACAATGAAAAAATGAAAAGATGCATTAAGAATATTTTATTAAGAATATTTTAATATTCCAAATTATATGGGATAACTTCTTTTTAAAGTGTTTTTTCTGCAGTCTGGATACAGGTTTCTGTGTTCCTCAACACAGCGCAACAAAAACTGTTTTTGCTCTTCATCAGCAGTAATAAGTCCGTGAAAATCTTCCACAAGTTTGACTGCTCTTTCAGCAGCATCGTTTACCACTCGTAAAAGACTTACTTTTCGTTTGGCTTCCAGAAATGCAGCGTTGTTTATCCAAGACGCCACATTTGTGCGAAGAAAACTATCATCGATCTGTAATCTTGCAAGAAATACTTTGCTTTTACCTGATACAAAGCAATCAGGTGTTTTAGCTGAAATAAAGAAAGGTTGTAATAAAAGTTGTTATAAAAGCATTCTGTACTAATTTTTCAAAAAATATGATTTAACACAAAGATAACATTAAAAAAAAATAAATTTGACTCACCAAACAACGATCCTGACATTTCATCGCTGTTTGGAATATATCGTTTGTTAAAATCCGATATTTCCTCCCTGTTTAAGTTAACAACCATATTTGTTTTTGTTTTGTCATCCACTTCGTCATCAAAAAGTGATAAAATGACTGCCTCTTCACTTAAATACCATAAGTGCTTACAAAACTTACTTAGAGCATCATTCGTAATTGTTTCGTCTATTTCATTATAGCCTTTGACAGCTTTCAAAAAACCCAAATCCTGATTAGGTGCTTTTACAGCAAACATATTTTTAATGAATAAATGGCTCTGGCCATCCATCGTGCTTGGTGTAAGGCTCCGGGGGGCTTGATTTTTATTTTCTTTTCTGGATCGCCATTCAAAAACACAACGCAGAGTTCTACTAATTCACGATAATCTTCTCTTATAAAAGTTTTTTCCAATGCCGCTTTGTAATACCTTAAGATGGATAAAATTTGTTCATCAGGAATGTGCTTTCTAACGAAATCGATGCATGGTTCAATCTTATTCGAATCTATATTTTTCCAATTGTCTCTAGTTTTTTTAAAAAGTGGTATTTCTGGAGATCGAACATTTTGCTTAATTTTGGCTTCAAATACACTTTTAAGCACTAACTCATAAATATGATGACGACAAGCGAAAAGCACCAGGTCTCTGCCCAAACTTTTCTCCAAAAGAGCACAAGCGCCATTAAAACGGCCAATGTTCGTTGATGTTGTATCACAACAGATTATTTGCACCTTGTCAATGAGATTCCAGTCATATAGAGCTGTTCTAATAGCTGTTTCTTGGTGTTTACCAGACGAACTCTCCAATTTTGGTACTGCAAGAAGTTGTTCCTTGTCGCTATAAGAAATTATAATTGGCAACCTCTCCTCTTTGGAGCTTCTCACGTCTAAGCCGGGTAAAAGTTTGCCATCCCAATGGACGGTTATGATATCAGGTACGTTGTTCTTAAAGTCACTTTTTATAGTTTCTGCACGTGATTTTCTCACTTGTGTACGAATTCGCTGAATGGAGGATTTATTTATTGCAAAATCGTCGCATTTCAGATCCAATGCCTCTAGGATAGCCTGAATAATATAGACAGAATCTCTTATACTTAGCTGGCACCTGCCTAAAACTGCGACTACCTTTGGTGTTATCAGATTTTTTCTTCCTCTTTTTGAACTGTCGCTCTGCAAACTTGTGCTTGCCTCTGGCTGGATTTCGTCGTCGTGGGAATATTCTGAATCTTCGGTATCAGAATTTAATATTTCTTCCACGTCTAAAACTTGTCTGCATTCAGCATATGATGTAGAAGTCGATGCAACTTCCGAAAATTCTTGTTGCCTTAATTTTCTTGTTTCTTCGAGTAATAACCTTTTTCTAGATCTTTCCTCTTTGTCTGCCAAGTTTTTATCTATGCCAGCAAAGCAACCCGGTCTACCCGGCTCTCTCTGTAGCTTCAAAAATGCTTTATCCTCTTCTATTTTGATAATTTGAAGGGCAGCAGCATGAGCAATATCAAATAGGTTATCAAGATCACTTTCAAAATTACTTTCACGGGTCCTATAAATATCGAGACTTTTCTTACAATTTTTTTGCAACTTTTTCCAAAGTGTATATTTATCTAAAAGCTTCTTGACACAGTTCGGAATTGCCTTTGTAGGAATTCTTGCCTTCTCCCAAAAAATTACACATTCTCTAATTACTAGATTTGCACTTTCTCTAAGATCGAGCTTGACTTCGCGCATATTGTAAAAAAGCACAGCGAGAACTTGTCTATTAGATGGTAGTTTAGCACCATTAATTTGATGACAAGGCATTCCGATGAGAAAAATTTTTTGTTTTCCACTTCGTAATTCGACGGACATTTTTTTAGTTAAGGCACCGAACTTTATAAAACACACTATTGAAATTGAAAATTGCCACCGCAAACAATACATTAATTTGACAGTTGAGCAAAAAGGAGAATCACCTTTTTAGATAAACAAATATATATGAAAGCTTATTTTTTTGAAAGCATGTAAACGATCGCAAGTCGCCACGGTTTACCATTCTTGTATCAATGTAAAATTTTTTCTGGTGGCTTCTTAGATTATTTAGAAACTTTTTAGCGGGTATGCGCAAAAAAAAATGACGTACAAAAATAAGGGACACCCTAATGTATATAGATTGACATATTTTTTTTTAAATGCGTTTGATTTTTAAATAGATGATATCTCTGTTTTAAAACCTAGGTGCATTAAACACATAGACATCATCAGGATACCGACTACAAACTGTCAAAAATAAAATACACACGTTTATAGGTAAACGATTATTTTGAAGCCAGCAAAGCTACATGGCTACACGACCACCGTTGTGGTTGTCATCAACTTAGGCTAATTTATATTTTATTCAACAAAAGAAAATGTCACAAAATTGTAAATTACTAATTCATATACAAACAAAAAGTTTTTAAAGGAACTATTTATAATTTTTTAAAAAGGTTATTTAATTTTATAAAAGCAAAATAAGTATTTCTACAACAATGTCAGAGTTTACGATGTAGCTTTCGTCTTCAGTATCATTTAGCAGCTGGCAACACGGCGACAACTGTAGCCAACGGAATTTGTTTTCATTTGTCTTCTATTTCTTTAAAGCATGAATAATGCATTTTTCTCATACGACTTAATTTAAGTAAAGAGTCAACAATATGGATAATGCTGTACATGTCTGTATAAATAAAATCACCATGGTGAAGGGTATAGAAGATTCGGCACGGCCGAATATAGCACTTTTACTTGTTTTCAATTAAAACTAAAAACCTCTTGTCATTTAATTTGTAATTCGAACAAAACATTCTCGTTTATGTTTTTGGTTGAACTTCTTTTGTGTACAATAATTGTTACAAACTGTCGAACTTTATCAAAAATTATGTTATTGCTACTTAAAAAAGTACTTGTAAGTGAGCGTTGCCCCACCACGGCTGCTGACAAATAATACGTAGGAAGCTTAAAATTACCGTACACTTAATATAGTTGATGAACTTAAAGCGTAATATAAAAGAAAATTTTTTCATAACTTACAAAAACTTTTAAATAACTTTTCTTATATGTAGAATTTTAGAATATTATATAAATTTTAGAAATTTATCCAGGGATGGAATACGTAAGAGTGTTAAAATTTGGTGTGGATTACTTTCAAAGCAAAATCGAATAAAATATTCTTAGGACGCAAACAACGTGTGTGGGTACAGCTAGTTTAAGTAATAAATAGTTTGTATGAGCAGTTTCCCTTTCCCGCAGCTACTGCTTATTTGGAAACTCTCACTGCTATAGCATTCTATACATAAGATAATAAAAATTTCTCTGTAGGGAGGTTCCTCCTTCTCACGCTGCTACTAAATTATTGTGTTGTCCTCCAAATTACATATGCGTTATTTTGATACCAGTGTTAGAAGTGGGTAAACATTTACTTTGAAGATTTAATTTAATTTAAGTTTTGAAACTTTTTTTTAACCATATAACACTACCAGCGAAGCTTCTTGCTTGTCTGCTGAAAACAGCCAGAGTCTTTGGCGGTAGTCGAAACCGTAGCCCTTAAATTGTGCGAGTATGCAGTTAAAAAATTTACAAATTTGTAATGGCAAAATAATTTTATTTTATTCAATTTTTCTTCAAACAATTCAAAAAATAAAAGCGAATACTTAGATTACTTAAAATAAAGACCATATACATACATATGTAGATACATATATCCAAGTTTATATGGATATAGTATAGTATACAGAATAGATATAGTACAATTATTTATTTATTCATTTGGAGTTCCCATCCATACATTTGTATTAGTTAGCCTACCCACTTCTATCTCCTGTTTTTCCAAAGTTTTTTCTTATGCTCCAATTTTTTCCTTTCGTTCTTGAAGTTCATCTTGTTTATTTCGGAAATATTGCAGCAACATTTCATTTCCTTGATGATACAAATGATGCAATAGTTCTTCTTCTTCTTGTTTTGCTCTATTTACTGCCGAAGATTCTGTGGTTGAAGTTGCGGTTGTAGTTATAGTTGAAGCTTCAACTGGAGGTGTTGCACTTGTAGTCACAACAGGTGCGATCGTGGTATTTAAAGTTTCTTGCGCAAATGCCGATGCTATTACAAGGCAAACAACTGCAAATGTTGTAGAAAGTTTCATTTTTAGTTCCTTTTATACTTTGTTGTACTGGTTTTTGTTCTGTATCTAATGAGGTACAAAATTCAACTGTGACTGTTTGTCACTCATATTTTCACTATTTATAGCAAAAATTTCAATTTTCTTGGCCTTGTATGATAGATGTTTAGCACACGTGTACATATTGGCGTAGAACGGCCATTTTTTAAAAATTGTACTATATATCTACTTATTTTCATAATATTATTTTCTAACAAAAATAGTTTTGCAAAACCAACCACTACCCCCCTAGAAAATAATTTCTCCTATGGCAATGCGTGACATTATAAACTTTAAATAACAGGTTTTTTAGGTTTTCAAGAAAACAACAAATAAATATTAAATTAAAAACTGTACATAGTTATAAACTATCGTACATACATTAATTAAACACATATTTTAAAACAAATATTAAATAAAGCTGTAGATAAAAGTAGTACAGTTGAAAAGGGTACATATACCCGTACATCAGTTTGCTACTAAAAAATTTTGCACACCAATCTCTTAGGTATAGTTTGGAGAATTTTGCTATTAAAATCAATAAAATGGGCCTACAGTTCAAAAAAGGTGAGCATCTTCATTTTACTTACGTTTTTCAATTTCGCTAAACATCAAATTTAACCAAAATTAACAATTTACCAACAAATTATAGTTTGGATTAAAAAATTTAAATTATATAATTTAAATTATATAATTTATTTATATATAAATAATACCGAAAATTTAAAAAAATAAAAGTAAAATTTAAAAGTGATATATTCGGTCATGCCAAATCTTCTATACCCATCACCACGGTGATTTTATTTACATAAACATATACAGCGTTATCTATATTATTGAATCTTCACATAAATTAATATAAGTCGTATGAGAAAAAACTCATTATTCATACTGTAAAGAAATAGAAGACAGCGGTGACGCAGCTACAAGAAAACAAATTCCGTTGGCTACAATTGTCGCCGTGTTGTCAGCTACTTAATGATATTGAAGACGACAGCTACATCGTAAACTCTGACATTGTTGTAGAAATACTTATTTTGCTTTTATAAAATTAAAAATTTTTTGAAAAAAATTATAAATATTACTTCCAAAACTTTTTGTTTGAATATGAATTCGTTTACATATAAACGTGTGTATTTTATTTCTGACAGCTTGTAGTCGGTATCTTGATGTTGACTATGTGTTAAATGCATCTAAGTTTTAAAACAGAGATCTCATCTATTTAAAAATCAAACGCATTAAAAAAAATATGTTACTCTATATATAGGGTGATTTTTTTGAGGTTAGGATTTTCATGCATTAGTATTTGACAGATCACGTGAGATTTCAGACATGGTGCCAAAGAGAAAGATGCTCAGTATGCTTTGACATTTCATCATGAATAGACTTACTAACGAGCAACGCTTGCAAATCATTGAATTTTATTACCAAAATCAGTGTTCGGTTCGAAATTTTTTATCGACAAATTTTGTTCAGCGATGAGGCTCATTTCTGGTTGAATGGCTACGTAAATAAGCAAAATTGCCGCATTTGGAGTGAAGAGCAGCCAGAAGCCGTTCAAGAACTGCCCATGCATCCCGAAAAATGCATTGTTTGGTGTGGTTTGTACGCTGGTGGAATCATTGGACCGTATTTTTTCAAAGATGCTGTTGGACGCAACGTTACGGTGAATGGCGATCGCTATCGTTCGATGCTAACAAACTTTTTGTTGCCAAAAATGGAACAACTGAACTTGGTTGACACGTGGTTTCAACAAGATGGCGCTACATGCCACACAGCTCGCGATTCTATGGCCATTTTGAGGGAAAACTTCGGAGAACAATTCATCTCAAGAAATGGACCGGTAAGTTGGCCACCAAGATCATGCGATTTGACGCCTTTAGACTATTTTTTGTGGGGCTACGTCAAGTCTAAAGTCTACAGAAATAAGCCAGCAACTATTCCAGCTTTGGAAGACAACATTTCCGAAGAAATTCGGGCTATTCCGGCCGAAATGCTCGAAAAAGTTGCCCAAAATTGGACTTTCCGAATGGACCACCTAAGACGCAGCCGCGGTCAACATTTAAATCAAATTATCTTCAAAAAGTAAATGTCATGGACCAATCTAACGTTTCAAATAAAGAACCGATGAGATTTTGCAAATTTTATGCGTTTTTTTTAAAAAAAAAGTTCTCAAGCTATTAAAAAATCACTCGTTACATATATTCTTAATATTAAAATATATTATGTTACAGTCATTTATTTATTTATTTTTTTAATTTTTTTTTTAATTTTTCGAAAATTGTTTGTAAAAATTTTTTGTAAAATTTTATTCAAAAATTTTTTGGACAATTATTTAAAAAAATTTTTTTCGAAAAATTTTCTGTTGAAATATCGTTATGAAAACGGTTTGTAAAGTTTTTTGTAAATGTTAAAAAAAAAATTTTAATTTTAAAATTTTTTAATTTTATTGAATTTTTTTACCAGTGGGTACCCTGTGTGTCAATTGGCTACATATATATGTGTATTGCACTCTTTAAATATCTCTAATATAAATCAAAGCAGAAAAACCCTAGCAATCTAAAAGCAAACAAAAATCGACCCTCTCGGGGGGTTATTGATCCCCCGAGATCTGTATGCCCTCCTTTTGATCTACCTGTCGCGGTCTAATAAAAAAGAGAATCATTAAGCCGAAAAAAAAAATTAAAAAAAAAAACGTGAAAAAAATATAGGGCGTGGTTTTTGGCCTGCAGCCTCCAAAGTAGTGATCCGATGTTGCTGAATTGCAATACGAAAATTTTCGAAACTATGCCTGACAGATATTTAATTTTTGCTCCACAACCAAAGTTTTTTCGTACGTAACCAAAAAATTGTTAAAAACAAATATTATATCTCTGTTTATGTCATCGGAGTTTGCTGGTTTGTACCTAAAAAAAATAATAAACCAAATGTATAAAAGATTGTTTCGGGAATTTATATATTTTTATAATTACGTTTTTAAGCTCTAGGTCTTTTTTATAAAAATTTTTCAAGACCTAGAGCTTAAAAACTTAATTATAAAATTATTAAAAAGGTCAAAAATTACAATAATTGGGAATGTTTATTTTTTTCTTTTTCGCTGTTGAATTGAGCGCGTTACAAACATCTTCTCTGAATTCTCGCATTTTGTGTGCTCTCGGTGTGAGACTGAAATTTACTTTTAATTTTTATACCATAAAAAGTAATAAAACCTCGATGTCATGAAAATCATTACTGATGATGAAATGTTGCAGATACTTACAAAACGAAAGAGGTCCGATGATGTAATATACGAGGTAACATTAAAATTGGAGATTTTAATCTCTCACCTGAAGAAGCTGACGATGGTATAGACTCAACCGTTGAGACCGGCATTGATGTTGTTCGGAGACATTTCATGTCTTCACTTTGTACTTGAAAGACTGAATTAAAAAGGTGTTGGAGGAATTGAAAAAAAGATCCTCCGATCAAATTGACATCTTCAAGAAGATTATAAACAAAGTAATAAAAGAAATCTTGCCGTTTTAGCCGTTTTAAGAATTTATAATTCTTTACTGCTAAATCTATGAACTACGATAGTATAGGCCATGTGCAAATGCCGTGAAATTCATGGCCAGTGTATTTCTAACCTTATGTTGAAACACGGTTTGAAGAAGAATAATTCTAATTCAAAATTATCACCAACTAATTATTGTTTGCTAATTTATGTACTCGTATGTATGTACATATTCAGTATTCTGTATTTTATATAAAATCATTTGCTGCGGGCCAAACATTTTTGTTCGTCTTTAATGATTCTCTTTTGCTTTTTTGTCAAGTAAATATTAGACCGCGACAGGTAGATTGCAAGGAGTGCATACAGATCTCGGGCGATCAATAACCCCCTGCGAGGGGCGATTTTTGTCTGTTATTAGGTTGGTAGGGGTTTTCTGCTTTGATTTGTATTAAAGACGTTTATAGAAAGCAATACACATGGAGGTAGCCAATGGACCCACATGATACTCACTCGTAAATAGAAGCAGTTAAAAGGTACATTGGGGTCAATATGACGAATTGAAAACAATTTTTTTTGACAAATGTTTACAAAAAGATATTTTTACAGAAAAATTTTCGAAAAAATTTTCAAAAAATTTTCGAATAAAATTTTACAAAAAATTTTCAAAAAAAAATATTTTTACAAACAATTTTCGAAAAATTAAAAAAAAAATTTCAATATATCTATGAAAATGAAAATCATGAGTGAATACTAACTTTTTTTTAAATTAAGATTATATGTACATATGTATATAGAGTAACATATTTTTTAAATGCGTTTGTTTTTTAAATAGATGAGATCTCTGTTTTAAAACTGTCAAAAATAAAATACATACGTTTTATAGGTAAACGATTATTTTGAAGCCAGCTTAGGTTAATTTCTATTTTATTCATCAAAAGAAAATGTCACAAAATTGTAAATTACAAATTCATATACAAACAAAATGTTTTGGAGGAAATATTTATAATTTTTTGAAAAAGTTATTTAATTTTATAAATTAAACTATGTCAGAGTTTAAGATGTAGCTGAGTTTAAGATGTAGCTGTCGTCTTCAATATCAGTATTAAGTAGCTGACAACACAGCGACAATTGTAGCCCACGTAATTTGTTTTCATTTAGCTGCTTCGCCGCTGTCTTCTATTTCTTTAAAAAATGAATAATGAGTTTTTTCTCATACGACTTATTTTTATTTATGTAGAGTCAACAATATGAATAATGCTTTACATGTCTGTATAAATAAAATCACCGTGGTAAAGTGTATAGAAGATTCGGCACGGCCGAATATAGCACTCTTTCTTGTTTTTTTTTTTTTTTTTTTTTTTGTTCAACAACAGTGTTTTATATAACACCTTTATAGTGTGTAACCACTGTACTGTAGTAAACGAATTTCTAGCAAAAATATTTAATGGAAATGTTTAATAAAGCCAAAGATTTTATTTAAAACAAATTAAATAACCCAACTCCTTTCAGTTGTTGTGCGTTCGTTATATTTATTTGTTTTTTTAAATAAAGTAAATATTTTCTAACATGTATGATTATTTTCTAATTAATTTCGTAATAAATATAAAAACGTTTCAGGTTAATTTACGCATGTTTTTTGTGTTTGCATACTTGGTTTTTTTTAAATAAAAACAAGCAGATTAAAAAACCTTTTTATATGTCAACAATAAAATTTCGATATAAAAAGAGATCTTAAAACATAGTCAGTTGAGTTAACTAGTCGATTGAGTTAAGAACAGCGCATCGAAAAAAAAGCATATTAAGCAAAGGACAATGAAACTCTTAACAAAATGTATGTTTTTCCTTGTATTGGCAGTGGCATTGGCCAACAAAACCTGAAGGAAGAAAAAAGAAGAACTCGAAGAGGTCATAAAACTTATAACACAAATTGATGAAGAGATCGAGGTTAATAAGCGAATTATTAAGTATTATGATGAAATGATTGAAGAAAATTCACGAATTCTTAATTCTTAAAAAGCTGGTTATAGAAAAATATTTAAGGAGAAACTGGTGCAAAAAGGAAACAAGTTGCTAACAAACTGAGATGAAATATCATTATTATCATAATTAATTGCATTATTATCAATAAATCAATAAGCAAACATTTAAAAAATTAATTTTAATTCATTTCTTTTAATTTTTGCTTCGAAAATAACAGTTATTTTTTGAGTTTTATTTTTCGCTTATAAATTAATGATCACATATTTATTAATTTCTATTTTTTGCTTAGAAAATAAATCGGTTAATATGGGTTCTAGGCGTACACTACTCTTTGCACAGTAACTTGTGATCAAGCACACCCAACCAGAGAAAGCTGTTAAAAGTGGTTAAAATGAGAATGTACTGGTGTTTTGCACTGAAAGAAATCATATTGTTTAACATTAGTAAATTAGTAAAATAGAGTTAAAAAGTAGCAACAAATGGTAGCTTATGAATATTTTATGGTTGTGAAAATCCCACACAAAAGGTTTTTGTAAAATATTGAGTTAATGTATAATTAAATTAGCTTTTCTATGATTCCTAGAATGAAGAAATAGTCATGTATTGTAACATATTTATTGGCAATAATTGTAAAAAAATTTTTAAATTATCTTAAAATGTAATCACAAACAGTTTTTTACCTCTACTGAAAATTTAAAAATTTTGAGTTAATACCCTCTTGTTGATCAAGTGCGATATGTACTTATGTTGTAAAAATTCCGTACAAGCGGTTCTCATTAACAATGTCCCAGTGGTTTAACTAGGATCCATCGCCACTAATGACTGGCGAAGTAGTTAGCCCATTTGCTTAATTTACACTTGGGGCTATTGATGTGTCATACCCAACCATACGTATGTACATCATTCTGCAGACACTATTAGCTTTTGTTAACTTGTTACAATTGGTAGCCACTAATCGTTAGTATTTTCTCTAACCCTAAGTAATGCAAAAAACCAATTTTTTCCTACGACTGATTATCTTTGCCTCTAAGATAATCAGTTGTTTTAAGTATATCCCGTTATTCAAACAGCAAAAAAACTCATCGTTTAGTCTAAAAGAATGTGAAATAAACACAAAGGGTCAGTCGATATACGAATCTTTTTCTGTTAAATTAGTGAAAAATTTAATTAAGGAAAATGTAAATAAATCAGTCAAGTGCAAGTTAGTCGAGTTAGTACGACTTTAAAAATTCAAGTTGTTAATTTTTTCATGTCTTATGGGGCACCCTTTATTTTAAAATCGAAATCATATTCGCGAAAATTGCATCGCTATTGGAACACCCCTTAAATTTTAGGAATTGTTGTTATAACGGCCATGGTAATACACTTTCTATGAAAATATCAGGCGCCTACCCTGTAAACAGATTTAATACATGAAAATGTATTAAATCTATTTAATACATGAAAATGTATTAAATCTGTTTACATATTAATTGCATAAATTTGAAAAGCAAACTTAATTTTAAGTACAAGTTTTAAAATAGTCAAAAATAAAAGTATAATTAAAAATTAGAACATTCATACATATAAACTACATACATACATCCAAGCGTATGTACAACCTTGAAAAACTAAAAGAATTAAAAAATTGTTTGTGGAAACTAAAGCAGTGCAACATCTTTTACTCTCAAAGGTCACTGTTTATATCTTCAATCGCATTTCGCGTATAATATATTCTAGTTATGCGGTTAGTTTTCGTTCGGGTAAATTATGTACGCAGCAAAGGCACCTACATCCAGACAATCCCACGAAAATCGGTTCTACGTACCGGCACGACTCGATGTTTTACGAACTATGACCAAGGATTGTCAGCTCAGTAACGCTGCGACAACAACAACATCCAGAATGTGATAAAAGAAGTCCAAAGGACACATATTTGTTCGCCGTATGGTTAAATATTCTACAAGACATTTGTCCATGTTATAAACGCCACCTTTACGTATTTTCTACTCTAATATCATTACTGGGTTCTTCTTTAGGCCTTCTACTTCGGTTCTGTAACGCATTGGTGAAAAGACTTCAACTGATTGGTTTTTATTGGTCAAGTATAATACATTGCAATTTTGTTGCAATATCAAATCTTTGTGATACAAATGTTCTTTGTTTATATGCTGTACCCAACATCGATAAATTTCTGTTCAAATTGTAGTTGGTAAAAATTTCTACAGAAAAGGTTGACGTAAAAGTCATTCAACACTTTTCCACCTACATTTTTTGCTGCTTACTGGATGCCGCCATTCCTGTGTAGATTTTTCCTTTCAGCGGATAAGAGGAAATAAAGTCACATACCCAGCACACTTTTATTCCGTATTTGACGGGTTTTGATGGTATGAATTGAATGAAAAGAGTACCACAACGGAAAGCATACAATTGTTCATCAATAGCGATATTGGCTCCTGCTGTATAGTTGCAATTTTGTTTATTGTTTAGCATCAAAAATGTGTCCGTTATTGCTGCTGCATTGTTTATTTACGTTGCTGGTGTATCTTTCCGTTGTTAAAAGATGGTTCAAACGTATAAAAATCAATTTAGGGCTTTGTGCATTCTTACGTCCATATCGGAAATTATTAATCTGAATGTTTTCAGAATGGATAGCTCTTGTATACTTCGTCCAGATCTTAATATGTTGAGGGTAAGGGACACCAGTCAGTTTGTGGTGGCAAAATTAACCAAATAGTTTTACATTTACCTGTACAATTTTCTCCATTTTCAGACGTTATTCATTATTCTAAATAATCATAGAATAAATCAAAAACATACTTAAGAACAAACAAATTGCCATATAAAAAGTACGTGTATACCCGGGTATGCTGCTGTTGACGTACGTATAAATTTTCTGCTGTTGACATAATCATCAAATCGATCTTATTGTGGGCAGCGACTCAGAAAGCTTTATTAATATACATACATATGTAGATGGAGTCAAGAAAAACGTTTGTGGTCTCGCATCTGCGTATAATACCATATTTGGTTGGGTTCTTAGCAGCCCTATTAAAGGTGAGCCGATTCACACTTTCACAACCTCTACAGTCCCAACCGAAACACATATTCTGAACGAACTTCTCAGAAAGTTTTGGGAGCAAGAACTACCTTCTCCCAAACACATGTCTGTTGAAGACCAATATTGCGAACAACTGTACGAACAAACAACTACGCGTGAAGCAGATGGCAGATATGTAGTTCGACTACCTTCAAAAAGGAATTTCCTGAGGGAATTTCTCTCGGCGCTTCTAGAATATTTGCTCTCGGTCAATATTCTCGCACGTTGAAATACCTAGCGAAAAATCCAGAACTACAAACCGAATATAACTCAGTTCTCAACGAATATTTAAATCCGTCAACAAAGTATTCATTGTGTCACCTCCTCCGTTTTTACTTTGTTTTCAGTTGAGTACAGACGGTCAATCGCGGCTTGTCAGCGCGGCGTGATGAGAGAGAGTGTTTAGTATTTACATGATGAAGCGAAGATTGTCAAACATCATTATACAACAGACACTGGGCAGTGAGGTTGTTATTTAAGATGGCGCATGATTTAGCTGCTGCTTTATTAATTGATAAATTATAGGATGACGACAATCACAAAATAGTACGAAACGAATTTGGATAATGGAATTATTAGAGAATGGAATTATTAGAGAATGGAATTATAGAGAATTATAAACAACGACATCATGACTATATTTTTTTATTTATTCTTCTGTTTCTAATCAAAAATTTAAAAAAAATTATTGAAAAATACAAATATTCTGTATATTATTTTTGCAAAAGAACACCTTTCGGCAATATTGAATTTCTTAGTATCTGATCAGAGTTAAGCCTCATTAAAATCTCTTTAATTCATACTGTGTGAAAGAATAGGAAAATATAATAATGCAACAAGTAATAACGTTAGAAGCTGTTCTAAGTTGAAGGAAAACATTTCCCCAACTTCATTATGGGATTTTCCTTTATAACCATTGAAAAATACCAATTAAATAATATTTTTCCTAACTCGTCTACATACCATTTTTTATCTTAAATTTTGGCAATCAATATTTCCATATAAACACACACACAATAATAACATAAATGAAATATGTATTTTAAAAATAAACTCTAATAAAACGCTTTACATACAATACCATACATAAAAACTAACCCACATGCAAAAACAATAAATTCTCTTAAAAACAAGCGCTCTAGCCGAGACATCTTTATTGGTCGCTTACAAAAATACAAATGAAATTTATACTGTGGTTGACAAACATGCATTTAGACGAGCTTTATGGCGTGACGGCAAACACAAAATATCAAAAATTGTTGATTTCCATCCAGCGCGGCTGACAAACACGAATTTTGGTCGTTTACACGATCTTATTGGCTTGCCATCACGCCACACTGACAAGCCGCGATTGTCCGTCTGAATGCCGTTTTAAAGTATACCGTATGACGGATTCTTTGTGCCACCAGGGTTGTCAGTTTTATTTTCACCTATTTCGCCAAAATCGATGTAAAAAGTCGTCAAAATCGCCAAAACAGATTTTTGTTAAAATTTGCCTATAATATAACCAATATTCTTTAATTTTACAAATATTTTTAATAAATCACAAAATAGAAATTTAATCGAAATAGCTTAAATTCGCCAAAAATAGAAAAAAAGTCACCAAAATATAAACATATTTTTTTTAATGAGTAGTGAACACGAAAAAGGTAACATTTTGTACTTGAAACAATAAAAAATATTGGTTATTATAATAAATGGAGATCTAAACATACACATCCTTAGGGTGTTCTTATTTAAAACAAGTTTTAGAGGAATTACATTTACTCAACATTACTATAAAGAATGGACATGCCCTATTTCAATTCATAAAATTTACACCATGTGTTTCACAGTCTAGTTTTGGTGGAAATCATTAGTGAAATCGATCTTTCTATCCAGTAATTAGCAGCATATACATACAACAAAAAAATCCAATCCTTTAAAATTAATCACCTAGTTTGTAAAAAATATTCCTTCAACTTAGAGATTATAAAACGAACTTAATCCTTACCTCAAAACTTCCTTTGTAGGTAAAAAATTCATTGGAATTTCCAACACTTCAAGTACGAAACTACACGACCTTGTACATAATTATATAGAATATGATATTTTTTATAATCTTTCTAAAACAAAAGTTAATATTTTCTATTATGGTTGATAAGTATCCAAAAGTATATAAAGATTTATAAAAAATGTTGAAAACAAGAAATTTTATTTGTGATAAGGAATTGCAACATTTAAAATCGAAAGATGTTTGTAAACTTTAAATAATAAATGAATAAAACCATCTTTAGATATTTTTAAATATGAAAATGGAAATATGTTCGTGAACTTTTAATATATTTATATTTCACATACAATGAAATTTAAAGTCAAGCTTAAGTTAAGTATTGGAAGTGAAACAAATAAACAAAAGTAGTTTTCATTGCTAACCGAAGGTTGGCTGAAGGAACAACAAATATAAGGTGGTAAATATTAAAGTAAAAATATTCAACAAGAGGGAAGCTTAAGGTAGTGG
The DNA here is from genome assembly GCA_949628195.1 of Phasia obesa. Lineage (NCBI taxonomy): Eukaryota > Metazoa > Arthropoda > Insecta > Diptera > Tachinidae > Phasia > Phasia obesa. Next base: position 97,199 of record CATIVE010000477.1, read on the forward strand.
TAGACTTCGTTCTCACCAACTGACGATTGATAATTGAATACTAGTTTTCTCGTATTCCTTTATCTCAATTTTTCCCAATTTTTCTTTAATATTATCACCTAATTTGTAATTTAATTAATTCTTTCTTAGAGAGAATAAAAACGAACTTAAGCTTGACTATAAATTTCATTGTATGTAATACAAAAATAGTTCGACTAATTAATTTCAAATGTCAATGAAAAATCGCCAACTATTTCAAAAATTGCCAAAAAGTCGCCATGTCGACAAATCGAAAATTTGATCGCCAACTAAGGTTGAAAAGCGGCACGTTTGGCGAGAAATCGCCATATCTAACAACCCTGTGTGCCACGGCCTTAAAACCCAAATGCGTAGTAATATAAATATTTTACAAAAACAAAAAAATAAACGTTGAAAAGGTATCAAGAATAAACGCAAGTATAAAAAACCCAACGCGTAATAACGAAAATATTTTACGAAGAAAACAAATGTTTATGGGTAGAGAGTATACAAAAGCAGATTAAGGAAAATATTTTACCCAAAAAAAAAAAAACACGTTGAAAATACGTACATATGTATGTATATAACAAATTGTTTGAACATCTGTACATACATAAACATTTAGACAATTGATTGTGCGCAAATAAACTACAGAATCTTTACATACATATGTACATAACTACATACTTTAAGCAGCAAATAACCAATCGAAAACATAGCGGTATACAGATACACAAAAATAATTTTAACATATGTATGTATGTATGTAAGAGATTGCTAACTATTTAATTAACAAAATCAATAACTAAATAACTAAACAAATATGTATGTATGTATGTATATTTTGCTAAGAACAATACAATACAATGCCACATCATTAAAAGTTTCCGATCTTAAAGATCTTCTTCGAAATAGAGTCTTGCCAACAAGGGGTACCAAAGCGGAATTATTTAAACGTCTTACATAATTTGAAGATTCTGAGGAAATTGAAATGGAGGAATTGCGATAAGATGATAGTGTACCTACACAAATTGATGATTTACAAAGTATGATGGAGATCGTTATGACATTCGTACAACTTCAAGCAAATAAGAACGCACAAACGGCAGGCTCGTTGCGTAATGCTGGACAAGCACCTCAAGCTAAATGCAGAGTTACGTTAGCAAAATACGTTTAGTGTAAGGGAAATTGCCGATACTCTTCCAGAGTATGATCCTAGAAAAGACTCAATCTTTAGCAAGTCAAAGCAAGCGTATGACTGGGATGAAAATTGTATGGTGCTGGCGGTATATACTAAGTTAAAAGGCCCCGCTAAGCTATGGGTTGACACATCGACAGACTTGTCCGTTTCATGGTATGACTTCGCAGCTGCACTAAAGGAAAAGTTTAGCATTGTACCTGATGAAGCTGTGGTACATTTTAAGATGTCAAGCGCAGTTCGTAAAAATTACATATGTCGATTAACGAATACTGTTTTAGAATAAGTGCCTGGGGTAGACGTCATTACTTGAGTGAATCAGCGATAATCAAATATACCCCTGAAGAACTTAAACACCGTGTGTTACAGGCTGCAATTGCTACAGTTCGGTTCAAGTTAATGAAAGACATGCGCGAAACATTGGAAGAATATTTTGCGAACATGGCAGTATGTTTATCTACTACAAGATTATCAGCAATGCCGAAACGTAGTGATTACAATAATAGAAACGCCATTAAAACCCTTGACAGCAGAGGCAAGCCGATAACGGAGCGCAAGCCAATTGTATGTTTTGATTGTTGAGAGACTGGCCATATATCGAGTGTATGTCCGAAGCCACAACGATGTCAGAGATGTAAAGATTGCCAGCGTGTTCATCCGAAAGGTTCACCTGAAAACTGCGGTAAGTCCAAATACAAAACATTCTATAGATGCCGTTGATTTATCAGTGGATTTATACGTGGCGGGTGACGATATATTTCTCACAGATTTAATAATTGGCAACGATATATTCTCTAGCAACGATGTTTGTGATGATTATATAAGTGTTTCGAAAACTGAATTGGATAAACAGGCGCCTAACAAAATAACAGAAGTTAATGAGGCTAAGTTATACAAACTTATTGTGTTTTTGGTAAAGAACTATCAGAAATCGGGCTAACGATCGCAATATAAATGAAAATAAAATTGACAACCAACGAGCCCATCGTTTCGAAACCAACGACAACCAACCGAAAAAAACGAACTAGTTCCAGAAATGATCAACGAACTTCTGGAAAACAGAATTATAAAAAAGTCAACGTCGGAGTATGCAAGTCTCCTATCGTACTTGTGAAAAAGAAAAATGGTAACGATGGTGTATGTGCGGACTATCGACGTCTGAATTAACATATAGTAAAAGAAATCTTCAGCATTCCAAACATCGAAGAAAAAAACGCGACTGCGGTTTTTCAAAGGTTAATGGCGTTGATACGGGAAAAAGCTGAAGATGGCGACGTAATTCACTATATGAATGACATTGTGATCGGTAGTAACGGAATAAGTGAAATGTTTGAAAAGTTACGACGAGTCTTCAGTATATTGCGTGAACTTGGTTTAAAAATCAACATCAATAAATGCGAGTTTTTGAAGCAAGTTTTAAAGTTCTTGAGACACCAAATTTATAGCGGACGCATTGAGCCGAGCACCTTATGAAAAAGCACGCAGCTAGATACAGCATCGTTAAAAATCGCCAAAACGGCTGTAAATAAAGACGACTTAATTTTTTCCATACAACTTCAGGACGACAATATTCGTGAGATCATTGGAAGGGTGTAATAAGGTAACAAAGATATGTGCAAAGAATATCTGATTAAAAACGGCAGAATCAATGATAAATGTCTACGGGTGGATCCAAAAGCTATACGATGGCAACATGACAACGCAGGACACCTTGGAACAGAAAAACCATTAACTGGTCTTCAAAAGCATTTTTGGTCCTAGAAGGAGAAACGCACTCAAATCGCACATAAAATCGTGTGTGGAATGTGCCTATAATATGGTCGCAGGTGGAAAACTTGAAGGTCCATTCCCAAAAAGCGCTAAACGAAAAAAAACTCATTCACAAAATTTACCATCATAAAAGCAGTAAAAATCACAGCAACTAAACACGTCATAAGTGCCCTTAATGAAGTCAGTGAATACTTCGGCGTGCCAGGTAAAACTAGCTAACAAACAAAAAGCACTTTTAACAAGCCACTCCTTGTTGTATTGGCATTACTTATCCCTTTGTGCTGCCGACAAAATAGAAATAAATCTAATCTTGACAGCAGCAGCACTAAAACCCGAGCTGTCGAGCAGCATGCTGTCGTCAATATAATCATTCTCATAAGAATGCATGTGTTTTAATTTTGACATATTGCTGCGGGCTGTCTGCTGTCTCGAATGTGTTTATAGCTTAAGGCGTAACTATTCAAAAAATCAAAAACGAGCTTTTGATTGATTTTTATGAATGCCATTAAACTACATGTCTTGACCAAGTTTCACACTTCTACGCTTTTATTAACAAAAAACAAAGAGACGTATGGTATAGTTTAGTTTTCATTTTACAAAGTTTTTTGCTTCTTCTGTAAAATTACATATATTTTTGTTTGTTTTTTAGCTAACGATATGTATGTATGTATCAATAGAAAATATATTCTTGAACGAAAAAGGTTTGGGAAAAATTTATTTTCAAAGGAACAGTTTAAAATATGTATATTATTATTATTATTATTATTATTATTATAACGAAAGTGTTTGTAAATACCAAATATTTTTTTGCATCTTTTTGTAAATTTGCGTAAGTTGTTTACAATACATATACATACATAAGTATATATAAAATTGCTCTAAGATTATTTTTTCAGCAGGTATTTATAAACTTCGTAAACCTAACACAAACTTGCACAAGAATTCTAAATATTTCTGCAAGTAGTGCGGCTTTCGAGCGCACATTTTCAGCCGCAGGTAACATCATAACAGAAAAGCGTAATCTCGTTGGTTCGAAAACTGTAAATACAGCGCACTCGCGATAATATGAACTAATTAAAACCAAGCCAGTTTACTTTTGCAAGATTGTTCATATTTACGTATGGCATTTAATTTTTCCTTTTCCCCAAAAAATAAATTTATTATGTATGTAAAAATTTTTATTTGTTGTTTTTTATATATATTTTAAACATATTTATATATTTTGAAAAAAAAACAAAGTTATGTGAAAAAATCTGTGATTTTTCTTTGTTGTTTTTTTTTTGTGCAACCACCTTTAAAACTGCTCGCTCTCTTAACTGCCTCAAAATGTTCAAATTTTGTTGTTGATCAACCATTTCACTTTCGGCCCATTCTAATGCTTTATATAAATTACTACAGCTTCTGCGGGTTTTATTGTGTTTTTTGGCTCCTCCACACAAGCGTCTTCATCGGACAACTCATCCTCTAATTCACTCTCGTTACGCTCTTTAGTGTCCTATAGTGAAGTCAAAATTTTACTTTGTTTTACATACACATTTTCCAAAATACAAACCTCAGGTATAAAAGAATTTAAAAGATTAGCTGCACTTTCTTCTAAATCAACCTAATTCATCATAAGGTTGTTTCTAAGAACACTTAAAGGTATTTCATCTTCAGGATCGGCTCGATTTAGCCCCATATTCAAAACGTTATTTCAAAAATTTTTTAATACATTGCCATTCACTCTTCTCCATGCGGATTGCCTTTTGCAGCAACTGAAGCTAGCAGGCTATTTCTGTAATAAAGTTTTGTAATCCTGATGGCATTTTAATCCATAGGTTGTATGAGCGAGGTCACATTTGGTGGCATAAACATCGCAAAAATACAGCCATCCTCAGTTTTAAGTTCATGCTCAGATGGATGAGATGGAGCGTTGTCTATTAGGAGAATAGCTTTCAGCGGCAACTTTTTTTTAAATTTTTTAACCTAAATTATACAAAATAAGTTGTGAGATGATAATTAGCTGGAGTTTATAAATTTTACTTATGGAACAAATAAAAGATGAAATCAATCCTTAAAAATGGCTCCTGTCATCCAAGCTGATTTAGAATGTCTATAATGAACAGGACAATTAAAATTCTCAAAACAGCGAGGCTTTTTAGCCTTTCCAACTACAAGCAGTTTAAGTTGGCGAGTGCGCAAACGCCGCAGCACAAGAAAGTTACCCGCTGCTTTTCAGTTTTTGCACCAGGAACTATTTTTTCCAATGATGACACGTAGGTCTTTTGTGGTAGCAATTTCCAAAAAAATCCGTATTCGTCAGCGTTATAAAGCTGGTCATTGACCAATCCCATTTCTTCAATTTTACATTTTTGCTTCATTTTGAAAGGATCCACCAAGTGAGGCTGTGAAGAAAGTTTTTCTCCAGATATTTGAAGCAAGCGAACGCCGTACAGTGGTCAATTTCGTGAGATAGCGACTGATAGGAACGTAAGTAATGTGGAGTTAAAAATGCATTTTAATTTTTTGTTGAGTTTCCATGTAAAAGTTGAATATTTTGACATTTTAAATAGGTAT